>JARK01001571.1:0-15387 GCA_000688135.1 Ancylostoma ceylanicum
GTGTGTGTGTGTGTGTGTGTGTGTGTGTGTGTGTGTGTGTGTGTGTGTGTGTGAAACGAAATTCCCTGATTGGTTACTGTAGGATCGAAATTCTCTCATTGCTTAGTGATGGTGATTATGAGATATAAAAGTAATTAACCGAACCACCTTCTTAGAACGAAGTAGGAAGCACTCAAAGAGCTAACCCATATAGCGAACGAATCGAGAAGTTGCGGTACCAAAGTCACGATGAAAGCGAAGGAAAACGCTTCTCCGTGCTGAATGACACGTTGTGTTACATAAATGGTAAAAGCACTAAGTTAGTAATAATATCCGACCTGTATTACGAAAAAACCATGCGACATAATCACGAAAATCGTTTAGGTGGTGGACATTCAGGAGTTAATAAAACCCTACATAAAATTAGATCCAGGTTCTATTTGAGGTGATCCAGGTTCTACTGAAGGAAAATGAATCATGATATTGCAACGTTCATAAGTGTGCTTTCACTAAATACATTACTTGCACAGTTTTACTCAACCATCAAGCAGCAATAGTAGCTAAGGCGTCCGTTAACGAAGTCATATTTAAATTTGGAGTGCCAGATGAATCAATGTCTGACAAAGGATCAAACTACACTTGGCCATTTTTTTTTTGCGAAAATACTAGGAGTGAGCACATTTTCACATCTTCATATCATCACCAATCAAATGATCATGTGGAAAGTTATGTGAAAACTACAGAAAAAGCAGATAGATTAGCGTGTTTTGTCCAAGAATCTCGCGAAGCCTGGCGTGATTATCGTCAGTTAGCGGTTTTTGCTATCAAAACGTCAAGAAATGAAACTGTCCAAAAATTTGCTGTCCGCATCAACAACAGGACAGGTAGGAGCGAAAACTTAACAACCTTGCCTCTGACCGTGGGAAAACTTTTCTTGGTATGCAGCTCCTTGGTATTGGATTTTAATCTGAAGTAGCCGTTCAGCATTCGGTGAGGACTTAATAGGCTTGGGACACGACGAGCTCAAGCCAAAGACACATTTCGATAGTTCCCAGTCAAAGTAAGTAATCCATTTGCTTGCAATTTTCCTTCCTTACTATTGTTTGCGTGATAGGTTTCCCTTAAATTTGTGGTATGTTTTTAAGATTCTTCATCAGTCTGAGATAAAACGACCAAGAGCGTGAAAAAATGCGGAAAATCCTCGCATGGGACCGACTCAAATGGAGGGCGAAGCTCTTCAAAGCATTACAGAAAGCTTTGTAAGTTCTTAATAGTACTGTTTCACTAAGTACATCAATAGTTTTTCTTGTTAATGAAGGACAGTCGCAGTTTTACCTACTGCGATAGTGGAAGTGGATTCAGATAGATTTCCAACAATATGAGTGCAGTTTTCTCATTCATATTTGTCTAATTTATCTTATCCTTATTCGATACTTTCGGCGCGTTAGACACGCGTATTTCTTCTATTAAAAATCTTTTTTCTTTTGCATGCACTTCGCTGCCTTTTTTGGCTTGCATAAGCGCATCCACACTCAGAAAATGCTTTAAATTGCCCGATATTACTCAGTAGTCTTCTTTGCTAATTTTAACTTTTTGGCTTTTTACGGGGAATCCGTTTGAATTTTCTCTCGATAAGGTGTCAGGTGTTGATTACAGACAATGTTTTATCATTTCCGTTGATTCGGTGATTGAAATTATCAGTTAATCAGTGGGTTTGTGGTTGGGGTCGAAACGCGTTCAGGGGGGGGGGGTTGTTCAAGAACATTCATTTTCCTGCAAGAGAAAGATCAGCCCATTTACACAATATGGCATTTCAGGCTGTGCCTGGAGTAGAGGATGAGCGTCCGGCGACGTACAGCGGAATGGAAGTTCCACGAGAACAGCTTTATCTTCATTTCGAAGACTCACAGTTTCTAGGTGCGATTATCGGAAAGAGTAGAGGATTTCCTCCTGAATACATCACTGCATAAACTACTAAAAATGTCATCTCAGTAAGGAAACCCACAGCGTCACCGTATAATTGTGTTTAGGTGAAGACCAAGTACACAGGATATTTTTGGACAGTCCTCGCTACGATCTTATCTTTGCATACCATCTGGATATGCCTATACCGGAGGATGCACCACCACAGCAGCGCTACTACACCCAAACCTTTCATCTGCCGAAAGACCCGACGAAACGAGGTGAGTTAAAAGTTAGTGTCGAAGATGACCAACTAGGTAGATATAATGAACGAAGGTAGGGTAGTGGTATGATAATATTACAGCGTGGATGATCCGAGCGAGTGAAAGACTCAGGCTATGGCGGAGACTGATAGGTGGAAACCACTCTCTGCTTAGCGACTACAAGGAGTACTTAGAGGACTCAGTGGTTAGTCGAAAAAAAAAAGCTTCAGACGATTAGATTAGAGTGCAATGTTACGAATCTATGAATTTCCAGCCGGGATCCTCGAAGGCCCCTTCAGCTTCTAGTCACAGACGCGAACGATTCACGACGGGTAAGAAGGGCTATGTCCAGCTGGTAGAACGATTCATGTTGCTGGCCATGAGATCAAGGCGAAGGTTGGAGAGTTATTTCACGTTTTAGATTCGAGTATTTAACATGTACTGGTTGTAAATATCAAATATTCCAGGACACAATGAAAAACAATGAAAAATTCAACACAATGAAAAAAGAAGATGTGAGTGTATCGGTGAGGATGAGCTTCGCCAAAGCTATGACGAACTTCTACCGGTTCATACTCGACCACATAGAAGCAAGTGAGTGATTGTTGCACGAAGGATATAAATAGTATTGGGGGGTTGGCAGGTGAGTGAGTGGACTCTTGATTTATACGTTATGTCGTGTTACAGAAGCCGGACATGGCCGAGTTTTGGAACTGCAGAAAGGGGAGGACAGATTGAGACGGTTAATGCTGACACTCACACGGGAAGACGCAGCGGAAAAGTCGTTGCGTGGTGTGCAGGCGCCAGCAGTGCATGTGGGATCGAGACTAGTTTCACTAAACAGCACATCACTTGAAGCTTGAGCGATGCAACCCCTGACGATAGTATGGTGTTTTCAGGCTGAAGTTCCATATTGTGTCGTCAGATCTATAGTCGACCATCAACTGGTGGGAGACCAAGTGGACACGATCATGGCGAATTTCGAAGGAACGGGGGATATACTACCATCGCAGTACGATTTTTTGATGAGGTACAAAGTAGAGATGACGCTTAAATTGATTGAATGTTCATATGATCTTATTTCAGTGCGGTCATGTCATACCTGGTCCATTTCAACTGCGCTCGGAACGAGTGCACGTACAAGATGGATTACGGTAGCATTGTACCCAGTCCGACTCCGGAGGACGCGAACCAGCCAAACAGAAGCGGTGCTGATCGCGAATGGAAGCTGAATGGGCTCCACGAAGTTCCATATCAAACGAATGACAGAAGAGTGGAGTTGTTATGGGTAAGTTCAGTGATAATGTTCTGTCTTTGGTATCACATGCGCATCAATTTATGTTTAGGTCGGTTCATATCCATTCCCCAAAACAACAAAGCCTGTCTGTCGTCAATCGACACATCGCGGACAGTTTTTCGTCGTGGACAGCAAGTCGAAAAGATGGCTAGACTACTATATTAAGCTCCGCGACTTGTACGTCTAATTACTTCTTCACCCTTTCCACAATCCTTCACCTATTGATGCTCCAACCATAAAATCGCGAAACCTAGATGCTTTCAGTATAATTGAAAAGAATGGCTTGACGGACATGTACGACGCCGAAGCCCCATTCTTCATCCAGTACAGGGGTTCACGTCTACGAGCCGTATCAACCTCACGCTTGTTGGGAAACTTCATGCGTGACATAGGCTGTGGCGACTTGAACATCACATGTAACACGGTATGTGAAGTATAGCAGTACTAAAAGTAATAGGATCACAATTATTAACCGTTCTATTACACCAACCGCATCATGCTATGAGACGTTCCAGTCAAGGCACGGCAAAGCAGCAGCTGAATTCGAAGCATATATCACGGAGTCAATTCAATTCAATTCAAATCAATTCAAAACCATAATACTCCAAAACCAAAAAAAGATAATCATTTTCAGAAACGGGTCCTGGAATGGGTGGTGCTGCAGCGGAAGTCGTGCCCGAAGAAGAAACTGCTGCAGCGGAAGCCGTACCCGAAGAAGAGCCTGCCCAGGCTCACGAAGAGATTCACGTTGAAGCCATAGAAGACCGGCACGTCATCGATGAGGAAGGAGCACCCGAACAAGAAGTGTTTGAAGGTGACACCTCTAAATATTCTACAGGAAACGCTTCTGCAAACTGTACGATGACGACAACCCACACCATAGCAGTGATGGTGGTTTTCAGAGCCAGTTAGACAACCCGCGGAAGTGGAAATTGGAGAACAGATGGATATTGAACACGTTCCGGAAGGAGTAGCGGCGCTGGAACCACTTGGTAGGAATTGCAAATTAGTATAACAATCTAGAAGTAACCACCGAGCGGAACAGACGGAGTCATTTCCAGAACCCGTACAAGGTCCTATCGTCGAAGAACAACCTACCGAAGAAGGACCAGGATTAGCCGTTGCGCAGCAAATTGTCAGGCATGTAGCCGAAGTATCGGATGGAGGTGGGAGTTACGAGTCCTGGGAGGACATCCGACATGCTGCGATAGAGAATGTTTCATGCTCTCGTAAAACAGACCTAATCATTTTCAGAGCAAGCTCAAGCCCAGATAGGAGAACAGGAGCCCATGGAGCAAGGGTAGAAATCAGCTGAACAGGAGCAAGCACCTCAGCACGCACTTAGTCGAGATATCAGAAGGAGGTGGGAGTTACAAGTCTTGGTGGAACGTGTTAACGCTCTAATAGAAAAACATTCAAGCGCCCGTTAAACGGACCTAGTCATTTTCAGACAAAGCTCAGGGCGAGGCAGCAGAACAAGAGCCCATGGGCCAAGGGTAGGTACCAGCTGGAGAGGAACAAGTACCTGAACACGTTGTCGAGATATCTGAAGGAGGTGAGCATAACGTGTTTCATGCTCCGATAGGAAAACGTTTCATGATGTCATGAAATCAATTTCAGAACCGAATCAATTTCAGACCAAGCTCAATATGAACTAGCAGAACAGGAGGCCAGGGAACCAGAGCAGGAATTGGCTGCAATGGCACAAGTGGCTGAACAAGTGATGCAGGTATCCGAAGAAGGTGGGATCACATATTTCGGTATATTCCAACATTGTGAGCAACGCTTTCATTGAATACTACTCTGTTTAGGAATAGCGGCCGGTCCACAGGAAGAAGGAGAATGTTATCCAGGTTAGTAAATGAGTGTGTGTACATTTCCTTACATTCCTAGGAGAAAGGAACATTGCTTCCGTATATAACGAATACGACAGCACAAAACTCAGATGTACCATTGGCCGATGTCTCGACACTGCTCATGGCTATGAACAGGACAGAGGCAGAAACCCCAACGAAAGTTGAGACGGAGTTCGAATTCAATCAGTTCTATAAGCGTTGTGAAGCCAGACCAATCCAGGCATGTGAACTCGCCTCTGTACTCCATGCAACTCATGCGCATTGAACATCACCATAGTACTTAAAGCTTTTCTAGGATTTTTCTTGGTTGGAATGTCGTTATGTACCGAGCCTAGGATACTGCGTATACGCTAAAGTTGATATAGAGAAAAACGCTCTTGTCAGCGACTACAGGTATGAAATAACCACCTCATGGTTATCATCGCAACACCAAACAGTTTCTCGATAAATGCTCTACTTTCCGAAAACATCTCAACATACGACAGAATCCTAATTTTCAGAGGACTTGTCCTCCCGTATAGGTGGGCACACGAACATATGCTCGGAGAACTCGCGGAAGCTCAGAGGGTGTGGAACTCCTATCTCGTTGAATACAGGCGTAAGTAATACTGAAGTTATCTAGAGTTCTATAATGTAGGAATGCAATGACTGAACTATTGCTTCCAGACACCCAGTCACGATTCGAGTACATCTATGCCATCCTCTCTCACGAACCTGTGTGCAGAAAGGCAGTGGTGTACGGGAGGCTATTCAACCATAGCCACAAACACCCGAATCTTCGTCTGGGCAAAATAAAGCGGTTCGCGACACTCACACCCCGTGAAATTCGTATGGCAGTTGTGCTAGCAGCGACACGTAAGATAAAGGTAAGCGTGGGTATTGGGAGCTGGTGGCAGCTGATAATACCGCATCAGTAGCATGCCCTTATTGAACACTTATTAAATGATGTAACGTTTCTTCAACTCTTATGCTAGGCTGGCGAACAACTGCTATGGGATTATGGCACGAAGTACGAGGGTGAGGCACTTCTGGAGAAGTGTACATGTAACGCATGTAGTCCTGAGCTGCTGGAGAGTAAGTTCAACTGTTTCTATCTAGCCAGGTCATCATAACTAAATATAATAAACAATGGGGAGAAAGTTCCATTTAGGCTCTTCTACGAACCTCCCACCTGTCGAAACTCGGGTCTTTCCAACTCCATTTGGGGACCACCCAGACATGACAGTTGATGCCGAGAACTGGGAGCCCGCTCTGCTGACCACTAGATCGCTTCTGGTGTCAATGACATTGAAGGCGGGAATGGCAGCGATGGTCGTCTCCCATCAAGGCTTCGATGAAGCTGAGCTCGCATATCGAAACAGTAGGTGGGTGGTCCTTGGAACTGAGGTTCGTATTCAGAAAATGAAGCTTTTGCTTGGATTTTATGAGCAAAAACAAGTTACGTTATACATGGCTGTCTAGGGGCAGTTCGTCCAGGCAGGCACCGTTCCGGAGGGCGCCAATCAACTTTGCCGGTTACTCAACATGGCGTTCAAGGACGCCTTCGAGGAGGGGAACCCTATTGTGCTGCTACTAAAGAGCAGGCGAAGAGAGCCGAACCCGCTGGTGATCCTACTAGGTCAGGCCATTCCCGACGACTCCAGGAAACGTTACGGGAAATGCCTGGTGTTGGTGGAGGATATGGGACTAAGCTATCCAGCGGTAAGTGACACATTAATTAGTGAAGTGTTCATTTAACTTAATTAAAGCTTATAGTCTGGTAGCATACACAGGGCCCATGATCTGACATTGTCCGCAACTACGTCCGCTTGATTTCTAAGCCTACTTCTTTATGTTTTGATGTGAATTTGGTATCATTCCTTCTATTTCGGCGTGCTGCATTCATCTCTTTCAAAAGGAACTCTGTGGCGTTCTCCAATCGCTGGAAACAAGTGTGGTCGTAGTTGCGGACAATGTCAGATCATGGGCCCTGTGTGCGCTACCAGACCATACATTTTTTTATGGAGGAACAAACAGAACATACGCGAACCTTGGATTCAGTTCACAAAGAGTTCGCGAAGTTCGACGTTGTGCACAACGTCACAACGCTGGATGATGCCTGGTCACAGTTGCGACTGAACCCTCACTGTCGGATCTCTTAAGGCATTACTCGATCTTAGCTGAGCCCTCAAAAAAAAAAACGAACCTAAACAGACACAGACCCTTGGTCAAATCTCTACTGAACACATGGTTGGTATATAACATGGCCAAGGTATGTGTACATTTCGGGGTTGTCGCACGGGCGCACCGCCAGCAATGACGCGAGCTGGCGATAGATACCCATCCGTTGTCTGCTGGAGCGCTGCCAACAGTACTTCACACGTCATGCCAAGTGCTACACTCGTAGGCCACCCCGAAATATACGCACTATACATACGTTGGAAACACCATAATCTGATCCATTAATGCTATAGTCACGTTAGACATTGTCAACCATGATATCACTTAAAGAACGCTTAATTTATCTGCATGACATACCAGTATGAACCAGTTGCAATATTGTTCCAGCTATCCTATCTGTATATATGCTTACTCTAAACTGCCTCCAGCTATACGCTTCATTTATTTGCTTCATAAGTCTTACCTATTGCCGAGCTTTTGTTAACGTTACTCGTCTTCACTGTTATATCATCTCTGCTCTAAGTGGTCACACTAATATGATCATTTATAAGGGGCAGGAACTAGTAATGACCTCTTTATTAATGTACATTTTTACGAATATTGTTCAATTTCCAGCGGATCTTCCAGCTCATACATGTATAGGGTCTTTCTCATTGATAGGGACGCATTACGATCTCACATTAAAACTCTAGATTCTCATTGATTCGTGTATACAAACCTGTTTATGGAATTAATTATGCCTTTTTATGGAAACATTTGTCCATGTTACCTCAGATATCCCTCAATATCTCATACCTCGAAACTATCTACCGGTGTACCATTGAAGCATAATCTTACTTCTTATTAATTGGCACTTCATGTGTGTGTGTGTGTCTGTGCACGAGAATCAGGCCCACGAAAAGAAGCCTGAGAGTCCCGCGTCAGCCGGACGATCAGGCTGGTATGTATAAATAGGAAAATTATTAAAGTGTGACGCATGGATTTCTTACAAAAAAAAATGCAGTAACCAATCCATCACTTAATTGGATATAAAAGGAACCACTGACCAGAAAAGTGAAACACAGACAACACCAACGCTGTAACATAATTTCTCCCAACCGCTATGAAACTTAGAATACGGGTTTTTCCTCAAACCAAACACTTCATCTTCATTACGAATTTCATGCTGCTTTGACCGGTCTTCATAGAGAATCTCTCGCAGAAGTGTACGCGCGTCCGACTAGTATCAATTGTCCCAATACTGTTGGGGAGGGCCAACGCATGGGAGTCCAAAGGCTTCACAATCTCAACAAAACCCTGAGCACCAATCCTAACCTAAGCCCGACCGTAATCCTATGCTATGACCACGCCTTTCCTCAAGTGAGGCTAAAGGACAAGCGTAAGGCTCGGGATTCAGCTTTACACAGGTGGCGCCCCGTAGGCCCATTAAGCCCTTAGTTATCATTGCTATTAGAGGATCCCAGTCTTTGCTACTTCAAAATGAATACAAAGGAACCAGCGAAGTAAGAGACAGGGATCATGGAAATGATACTTATCGATTGCCACGAAGTTCGCCATGGATCGATGGCAAACGGAGCTCATCGCCGGTGATTCTCAAATATGTCAAAAATGAACCGGCGATGTGAGTGATAGCGGCAATGGAAATTATGCCTATCGATCGCCAAGCCCCTTTGATTATCATCCCTCTCTCGTGTAGGAGCTGCTCACTTGCATAATCCATGTGGCAAACACCTGCTGTCGCCGCGATTGCCACACGCACCCGCTAGAGGTCACAACATGGATAAAGCTAAGGGGAAGACTCCGGACGAGATGTGATGAGCTCCGGTTGACAGTGATCCATGGCGATGTGACGTGCCGATCGATGCGAATCATTTCCACTGGCCTTATCTCTAATATCACTGGTTCATTCAGATTCATTCTGAACTGGCGAACTCTTGGGATACTGTTGCTGCACGCAACGATTATTCTTCTAGTCACTGCGATTCAGACGTCTACTGCGCAATGCTGGCGTGTGGTGGTCGCCTAGCATTTTGCCGGCCATAGCGACACCCAGAGGCCTTACGACTGGGATGCGTGGACGTCGCGTGGACATTCAAGACATTGAGATGGTTGCGCCCGCGAGAATACCTATGAGGGCAGGAAATACTCAAAGGGCAGTCAACGAAGGGGGGCAACTGATTTCACATAATTTAAATCGAATAGGATTGACACTCACATGAAAATCTTCCTCTTGTTATCGAAGAACAATCCAGCCCACTCAATACCGCAGTTGCACTTGTGATACGTGAGATAATCTAACCGACAGTTTGTGATGTTAGCGACAGATTATATAGAAGCAAACCAAATTTTGCAATCACATAAGGCTTATGGCCAATCATTGCCTGACTGCGCCTTGTCTGGAAAAAAAAGCAAGGATTTCTAAAGTGGAAGAATATTGGCGTTATTATAATTTATTATTGTAATCAATGCACCAACACGGACACCTTCCCGAATTTTCTAGACCGGTCAACGCCGCAGATTTTCCCAATGAAGAGAACGCGACACTCTCGCAAGCATTCTCAATGAAGATAACGCGACACCATCGCAAGCCCGTTATTGGGAAGGCATGCTTGGCGAAGATCGCGTCGCGGGGGAATTACAATCCGTCCAAAATCCGTGCCGAATCTGCAATTCTTGCTTCATTTTGCTCAGCCTGCCATCAAAATGAGGCAGCTATCCCATGCGATGGCATGGCATACACTGTGAGACACGTTCACGATCGCCAAGCAAGCCTTCCACTTAACTCGCGTGTCTGAAATACGACCGTGGTGCAACGGCAATACTCTCAAGATGTTAGCATTATCAATATCACAAACGGATCATATATATTCCTTCTCAAAAAGATAGACGGATTGCGCGTGCGGTTTCTTAGTGTTGCGACTGCACCACCGCGGTGGAACCTACTCGATCCTCTCACTTGAAGCATGCTCTCTCTGCATCCCTCGTTCAGGCCCCGCCGCGATGGTGCAAACGCGCAATCCGTCTATCTTTTTGAGAAACACTGTACGTATTCATAGAGAACGACCAAACGTACCGCCTATCCGAAACGACGAGTCCACCCAAGCGGTCGGGTCGGCATCCAAAAGCGCCGATAAACGATTCGACTGTGAACTGGACCGCTTGAGCGGACTCATCGTTTCGGATACATTGTATGTATTGCGCACGACGAGTATCTGTTAATAACAAACTAGAAGAATCAATACATGTAATAGATGAGAGCGCTCTACTCTCATCTAGCATGAAATGAATGCCTCAAACATCATGACACCAAGAAAATCTCTCTGGAAACAATGTGATACCCGATCATCACAAACAAATGTAGTGCGTTCCACCGAGAGTAACTAGTCCTTTATGAGGGTATTTATGGTTGACGCGCGTCAAATTTGACGCGTCGGCCCTTTAATTTCTCGAAGTTTTCGCGTTGTCTCGATGCGGCGGAAATAGAAACGCGTTTTGTTCGCGCGGCTGTCGCGACGACAAAACCAGGAACATTCGCGCTCCACTACGAATTCCCTTCTCCTCCCTCTTTTGCATTGCATATCGTCGCGTCAAATTTGAAGCGCATCAACCATAAATACCCTCTATACTATAAAAAATCGGCGCATTTATGGTTGACGCGCGTCAAATTTGACGCGACGATATACAATGCAAAAAAGGGAGGAGAAGAGAATTCCTAGTAGAGCGCGAAAGTTCCTGGTTCTGTCGTCACGACGGCCGCGCGAACAAAACGCGTTTCCATTTCCGCCGCATCGAGACAACGCGAAAACTTCGAGAAATTAAAGGCCGACGCGTCAAATTTGACGCGCGTCAACCATAAATACCCTCGTAGTTCAGCTCCTTTCAATTTGTCATTGAGCGCGATAGCCGCCGTGTCTCCATTTTTCAAAATCTNGTTCAGCTCCTTTCAATTTGTCATTGAGCGCGATAGCCGCCGTGTCTCCATTTTTCAAAATCTTCACCCGACTTTCACAAAGTGGCTGTCTAATTGTTTTTATGTTGTATTGTTCGCATTTCGTTGTAAACACTACATTTGTGCTCCCTCTAGTTCATTACACCGTGTTGTTTTATCTTCTATGGAGCTTGCAACGGGGCTGCAACCGCTTTCACCAAGCTCCCCTGTTTGTTCGGCGCTATTCACAACATGGATGATCGCTTGTTCCGAGTTTTTTTTAATGTTTCGTCTTATCAGTTTTTCACCTCGCTATCATCACCCTTCCAAGCTCGTACGTCTTTTTATTCTTTACCTATTCAACATTTTCATAACATTTCGTCATGTTTCGTCATTTCGTCACACCTGTGTTACCACCATACTCCCTATGCTGCACTATTTCTACTATTTCAGATGTTTCAAGCGACAAGTTGGACCAAATGCTGTAGAGTTCGAAAGAATGGGTTTAATCGAGCAATCTTTACGACTGTTATGATTTTTGAACATCACCAACGATGAGCATGTGGATCGAACGAAGGTGAGTGGAGCTCAAAATCACTATCTTTGTTTTTATAGGGAGTTTTCTTTTTTTTTTGTTGTTATCATTCCACTATACGTTTTTCTACTATTATGTTGCTTTGCCAACTCCCCCCCCCCCTATCATCGACAGATCGATGATTCTTGTAGTATCTTTATTCACCGTTGATACTGTACCTCCTGGTGGGAGGGCGGGGTTGACCCGCCTCATGCTAGAGATACCACTTACTAGTCAGAACCATGTTGTAAGCCGGACACGGCACACGCTTCTCACATTACTCACTCCCTCACTCACAGTATCTCTCTGCAATAAATATGTATATCCACTGAACCACTGTTTTCACAGCATTTATTGCACGGACTAAACAAGTCCAAGAGTCTCAGCGCCCACTATATTTGGTGCATCGTCTAAAATTAAGCCATTCCTCCCGCATCAGAGCGTAACAACTCTGGAGCCTGGAGAAGAGACTAGCTCACACCAGAGCGATAAAATCTCCCGTGTCAAAGCGTAACAACTTTGGGGCCAGGAGTACCGCAGCTCACACCAGAGCAGCACACAGCTCACACCAGAGCAACCGTACCGCAGCTCACACCAGAGCAGCGGATAGCTCACACCAGAGCAATTTCACACGGCCCACCCATAGCCGTAAGAGGTTAGCCAGTCTATCCTTGGAGCCCAAGTGCCCTAAAACTAGCTCACATTTGAGCAATTTCACGGCCCACCCTAAGCCGTAAGAGGTTAGCTAAGTCTAACCTAGGAGCCTAAGAGCCCTAAACCTCCGATCCAATCAAGGATCGTCGGATCAATATTGATTCTTCCCAGCCTAATTGGGACAGCTGATTACGCCTGTGCGAATCAGTCACAGCGCCAATAGCCGCGTACCTGAGAAAATATCTCTAGGGAAGTTTTGGAAGCCGAAAAAAAACATGGCACTCCATTGTTATAGAATTCCCATTATTCTTAGCGCAAGATTGTTGAGAACAGTAGTGACTCATTACACAGAGTACACAAAAAATGTTGAGTATGCAGAAATAAACGACGAGAACTATGAAAACTGTCGTACAAGTACTGCATTACTGCAAAGTAGCCTAAGGCAAGTTAGGGAGGCTAAAGAAGACCTCCAAAAACTGTACAGGGAGATACAAGATGAGTGCGAAAATTGCACAGATACGTCAGAGAAGAAGGAGATCATGACGGAAATGCAGGGAATAGTGAAGGAATCACAACTACATGCATCTACAGGTGAGGCTGACGATCTTATAGGTATTTTGACGGCGAAACTTGATGAATCTGAGAAGATTCGAGAAAATATGAAGATTCGCCTGGAATATCCGAAACCTAAGGCACAAAAAGTAGGTGCTCCAGCCAAAAACGATCCAGAAATCGTTCGAAGTAGTGTTGAAATCGCAGAACGAGAGAGACAATACGTCTCTCTACCGTCAGTTTCACAGACGTCACTTTCAAGCCAAAACAGAGTTGACCCTGTGGCTCTTCTCGAAAAGGAGATTGCCGCTAAAGCAAACGTTGCGAACGGATCACTCCAGAAAAACAACGGCGAGGTCATGCAATCAAAACAGCAGCACACCAACTATCGACATAATTACGGTAAAGGATGCATATTTTGCCACAAGGGCAATCACTCACCCATGCGATGCCGTACCGTCAGCGATAAAAGAATGCGCCGAAAAGCACTCAAAGCACAGAATCGCTGTTGGAAATGTTTCTCACAGACCCATAACAGCTTTGTCTGCCGTAAGCAAGACTGCTCATCTTGCGGCCAGAAACATCATAGTAGCCTGTGCTCCAAAAAAGAGCCACAGCAGGTTAATAACTGCAAAGAGCGATGGGCAATCACGGCGCTAAACAAGCCAAACTCGAGGGACTGGCAAAATGGCGGTCAGAATAGAAACAGCAATCAACCTGTTCGCACGAAACCTACGCCAGTGGCTATGCAGATGTGCGCAGAAAATGTGCCAGATTTAAATCGTTCCCCACTCAAGTCCACCAACAAGCAAACTGTGCTAATGACAGCCGACGGCAGCATATGGAACGCCAAAAAGCAGCGATTCGAAAAAGTATTACTCCTTTTCGATTCAGGTGTACAAAAAACAGTCATTGAGGAAAAACTTGCAGAACAATTTGGTCTTCCAAAAGTAAGGTCCCAAATGTGCACAGTATCAGGAAATGGTGGGCATATTTTTTTTCTTTCTTTATAGTTTTCAACGTTTACGTTTGTCCTTGAGTTGTATTCTGTGGTTTCGCTTTTCGTTCAGTATCAATGCCTTTGTATTGTGCCTTATACGGGGGTTCGTCCCTCGTCTTCAAAATAAAATAAAATAAAATAAATATGGAAACGTTCAAAAGCCACACTGTGCCTCTCGTAATCGGAACGGCATTCGGTGAAGACGTCGAAATAGTCGTGGAAACTCGGCCAATAATTACAAGCGGAATACCATCCGTGAAACTTGATAAGGTTGACGCGGCATTTCTAAAAGCCAACGATATTTATTTGGCAAACACGGAAATACGTGGAGAGCGTCAAATTCCACGCGTTTTGGTGGGTCTTGACTACTATCATGACCTTGTTATCGACCATATAACTAAAACACCATCTGGATTACATATTACCAAGGCGGTTTTCGGTCCCACAATTTGCGGTAGTGGCTTGACCGAAGTAACTCAGGCTGAATCTGTCGATTATAACCCGACAGCTGTGTGGGAGAACACCGAGTATCACGCACCACAAAAAGGCTCAGAGCTTGATGAGCAAAGAGAGCGCCAGAGAAACAAAAACCTCTCACAATACTCAGGTGAAATGTTCCACGCATACGGCTTCACGTCTTCTTCACTTCTGTTAAAGGAAGCTGCGACAAGTGTCGCAAGCAACTGCTCTTTAGCCGCGAGAAGGCTCCAATCGCCGCAACTCCACCCATCTGCCATCAAACAAAGTCGCCACCGTCCTGTCGTCCACGTCAAGCCGCCGTCCAAGCCGTCCAGCCGCCGTTCGCCTCCATCGTCTTCGCGCCACCGTCTTCCACGTCATCAAGCCGCACTCTGCCACTGCCCACGTCAAGAAGTTCGTCCCCTCCACGCCAGTATGAAGAAGAAAGCTAAGACCAGTGATATTAATTATGATTATTCTTGTCGCCCGCCGGAGTATCATCGACAGATCGATGATCCTTGTAGTATCTTTATTCACCGTTGATACTGTACCTCCTGGTGAGAGGGCGGGGTTGACCCGTCTCATGCTAGAGATACCACTTACTAGTCAGAACCATGTTGTAAGCCGGTCACGGCACACGCTTCTCACATTACTCACTCCCTCACTCACAGTATCTCTCTGCAATAAATATATCCACTGAACCACTGTATTCACAGCAATTATTGCACGGACTAAACAAGTCCAAGAGTCTCAGCGCCCACTA
>JARK01001571.1:19968-31108 GCA_000688135.1 Ancylostoma ceylanicum
GATTACGACTGAAGTCAAACATACTAAAAGAGCGGCAATCATAGTAAAAGACATCTTCACCACCATAACTTCAGGTTCTCAGATCATCGCATGCTCCATGGGCTCCGAAATAGTCAGTCTGCCCGAGTAATCGAATAAAATCAAAACCAAGTTTCAAATTTATTTGATTTTCCGAATTTGAAAAACGGAATTGATTCGAAAATTCGAATTAAAGGCANTCTCCGAAATAGTCAGTCTGCCCGAGTAATAAAATAAAATCAAAACCAAGTTTCAAATTTATTTGATTTTCCGAATTTGAAAAACGGAATTGATTCGAAAATTCGAATTAAAGGCAGCACCCACGGAAATCCTCACTTTCGAGGTGAGTCGTTCTCCGTGTGGTCGGCTGCCGGACAATCACAATGGTAACTTGAACACAGAAAAAAGCGGCCTATCTGTGGAGATACTGCCGTGGACACAGGGCCGAGCGTGGCCATTTTGGTGTCCGCAACTCCAGTTAACGCTATTGATTTGGCATGCTACGAGTGGTCTAGCCTAATGTATCATGTTGTATAAGGAATATTGTACAGTGTAGGGTATGGAATGCACACCATCCACAAGAATTCGTGACGATACGCGCGTATACCCCAAGCGGAAAACTCGTCCGCGCTGTGGACGCATGGGAAACAGCGCCTCCGTTTCTCGTCTTCCGGAGTGTTTCACGCTGTTTCATCACTGCCTATGAGTTTATCGTCCCTGAAAACCTTGAAATTCAGCGAACTCTCCAACACAAAAATTTCTGTGGGTACTGCCTTCAAAGGCAGGGGACCACCTCGTTTTGTATGTTGGAGATACCAACATATCCTGGACCTTCTCGTCATGACAACCCCAGTAAGGTACACCAATAGGCACAAAAGCGACGAAGGCCCCGTTCCCGAAGGGGTCGAAGTGACTAAAATTTAGAGCCCGGAGGTGGATCGCTCCGAGCTGTGCTGGCTGCCCGCCACGGCTGCAACGTTGGCAAACGAGTCTTGGCGTGTCCGATCAATAAGATCAACGTCTTCACACGTCAATTCGGGTCAGCAAACTGTTGCAAGCCCCGTCCGGGAGAACGAGTTCAAGGACCATTTTGAGACAATTTGTGTATATCACTGGAATCAGCGCGCCGAGTAGATGCTGAATCTGCTATTATCTCAACCACGAAAACGAGGTAGGCCTCTGCCTTTAAGTGGCGAATCGAATATATCCGAAGTTCTAAAGTTCGAAATGAGTGGCGAATCGAATACGTTCGAAATTCGGTGATTCGATAAAAGTGAAAAACCGAATCTATTAAATAATAAATTCGAAATTCGATTATTCGGAAAAAATCTAATATTCTGGAGTATAAAGGGTACATATTTTTGAGTGATTGATCTACCAAATGACCCACTCAGTGTGTCCCTAACCAATTGTGCTGGAGTAATGTTAAGTAGCACAGCTTCAGTCCAGAAAATCCTACATTCTGATATGGATCGCGCAAAAAAAATTACACTGAGCGAGCACCGTCACTATTTTCAGAATGTGGCACACTAAAGTGGCTCACGGGGCCACTAGTCGTTTAGAAATTACAGGCAGAGAAATTCTTAGGCTGCGACGTGATATTGCAGCACGAAAATGTTACCGTAATCCAAAAACAATCATGCAACGGCGGAACCGCTTCTCTTCGAATCGTTGTGATATGTACACTAGTTGTGTTTGAAACGAACGTTTGTGCTATGGATAGTAATAGTTATGTAATATGCATGTTTTGGTTTAGCGTAGAGCGACATCCAAGTCGCCATTTTATGCGCAAATAATAAGATATCGTCCCATATGAAAAGCACTATAGACACACGCGCGTCTGTCGCACTCTTTTAGTATAAACTTTCCTTTCATGAAGTATCACTAGAGTGTTTTGAACAGCTGGATGAGGGAGGACCTCCCCAAACGTTACTGGTAATTCACACTGAGATATGTGACTGAAACTAGGGCAACTTGCACTGGATGCTTGCAACTGACTCGCGTGCGACTGTATGCTGAGGAATAGAGGCCGGTCGCATCGCAATGGCAGCGCAGCCGCACATGTTTACACTCCTTCTCAAAAAGATGGACGGATTGCGCGCGCGGTTTCTTAGTGTTGCAACTGCACCATCGTGCTGGGACCTACTCGAACCTCTCACTTGAACCGTGCTCTCTCTGCATCCCTAGTTCAGGCCCCGCCGCGATGGTGCAAACGCGCAATCCGTCTATCTTTTTTAGAAGGACTGTACGACCGCGAGTTCTTTTCATTGAGAATTCCATGCCGCGTTGACCGGTCTTCATAGGAAATCTTCCGGGAATGGAAGCGTGCGTGTGAAAGTGGCACTCAAGTCGCATCTAGTCTAAATCACCCTAATGATGAGAACGATCTATCACAGTTTCTCGTATCTTACCACACAGCTTGCAAAGGATACTTGTAAACATTAGATAAATTCTTTAGTTGTAATATGTTTCCAAATTCTCTAGTCTGTTCAGTTTAGTTTTCGTTTCGTGCATGAACCTTATACGAAAACTAAACCTATAAGTAAGTCTCCCCCTGCACTCGTCAGTAAGGTGAAGGAGACCTACTAAATTGAATTTTGTAACTGATGTTAATATGTGCACATACTTTAATTAGTTTGAAGGCAGTTCAGGAAGGAGTTGACGTTGGTGTGTTCTTGCATGGAGAGCGCAACTTCCTTTTGATTAATCGCGTATCTTTCACCTTATTAGCCGCAATAATTTTTGGTTGCCCAACATTTCAAAATAATAGTTGAAAGGTTGTGTAAGTACAAAAAATGTGTGTTCTACATGTGTTTCGCCAACTCTCGACTGAACTGGTTACTATTAATACTATCATTATATAAGTTTGGCACTTACTTATTAATTGATATAAACTCCTACCACATGAGAACATGAATCATTATGAAATGAGAAACATCAAATGGGATATAATCAACAAATGATATACTTGTTATTTCACTAAGAGATTAATGAATTGGTATGTTTTTAGCCAATTTCATTGTAAACGAATGCTTGTAGCTGTTATTGATTAATCACAGAAGTTTAAATTTTTTGTGGTACATCGAGCTACTAATCGGCGTAATTTGATTATTGTACAGGCACAATTTCGGCTATCATAGTTAAATTTATTATAATCAGAATAGTTCTTTTATAAATCGTTTAGTTCCAGAGTTGTGTATGTCATACTTATATAAAATATAGTTATTCTTGAACAAACAGCGTATGTATGAACTTTCAATTACAAATTGGTTATAGTTCATTTTTAATAGCATATTGTTAGTTTTTTGTAGTCGGTTTATGAAATCCTGTTTATTGGAACATGTACAGTCCTTCTCAAAAAGATAGACGGATTGCGCGTCTGCACCATCGCGGCGGGACCTGAACGAGGGATGCGGAGAGAGCATGCCCAAGTGAGAGGCTCGAGTAGGTCCCGCCGCGATTCTGCAGCCGCAACGATAAGAAACCGCACGCGCAATCCGTCTATCTTTTTGAGAAGGACTGTACGAGCTATACGTAGAACTTCAGCATAAATAGTAGCTTTCTTGACTCCATTGATATATTCGTAGAAAAATGTGGAAATCGTTTTATTGGAAGGCCAAAAGAATCAGTCTTGTTATACATTTTTGTGGTTACAATGTTGTTACTTATATTAATTTCTAAATCCAAATAGTTACATTTGTAATTAGATTCATGTGTAGTTTCGAATGATAGTATTTCATGGTAGACCTCAGTTATAATCGCTGAAATGTTACTGTCGGAAGTATTATGAATTATAAGTAAGTCATCCATGTATCTGTAAGGATAGAAGTATGAATCAACATTAAAATGTTCTTTAGTGTAGATGTATTCGTAGTATGACAAAGTAAGATCTGCCAGGAGCGGACTAAAGTTGCCTCCCTGAGGCACACCCACATTTTGTTTAAATATGAGTGGACCAAATGAACAGTAACTATTATTTAAAAGGTAGTCGACGAGAAAAAGAATGTCCGTAATAGTATACTGTCTGCAAGGAGATTGACTGTAATTTTCAGAGTAAAAGACTTTATTATATCCCGTACAAACCAATTTCTGTTTGTTAGCATTGTTGAAACATATTTTAAGGATTTCTCTTATATTTGCAAGGATGGTGTTGTGTGGAAGATTGGGGAACATGTTGGTGGAATCAGCGGAATAGAGTTTAAGATCATTAGATCTATGTTTACTCAGATGTTCACTAATATTTATATTATTTATAGACCAGTACCCGTGAAATGAATGGTTGCATATCGCAATAGATTGTACATAATTTTTGAAATGGTTTCTAATAAAAGTGAATATTTTAGTCAGTTCTAAAGCTAAAGGTTTAATGCTGCTATTGAAAGCTCCCGTAATGTAACGGAATTTCGATGGGATTTTGTGTAGTTTTGGCAACGCATATAATATGGGTATGTCAGAATTATCAAGAGGTTTTAAATGGTTGTTTGTGAGAAAAGTTTTGTGTCTGGAAATGATCTCTTCTTGAGTTTCTTTACCATAGTACTCATAAGTATTATTGGTTCGAGAAGGAGTAAAATTGTATCCATTAAAATGACCACCCTTTTCATTCATGATTTGAATGAGGTAAAATTTTTTGCAAATGATTCCATAGTTTCCGTTTGCTTTATCAAGTGGGCAAAATATGAAATTATGTTGGAGATTTTTAATAACCGTTAGGTCGCCCTGTGATAACGTATTTTTTTGTTTGAGCACATTATGGTAAGTTTTCGGTTTCAATTTAGATTTCAGTTTGTGTATTAGTAGTTTTCCAATTAGCGATAACTTGTCAGGGTTCAACTTATAGCGTGATTTTATAACTTCTAGATATTTTAATACTGTGGAATATACCCAGTGATGCAAGATGCGCTTGTTTATGTGCGGAACGGGACGGAAATTAGTTCCTTTATCTAGGAGTTGTATAATTTTGTAGTTTTCCAATATTTTCAAGTTCCCAGTTATAATGTGTTTGTGATTGGGGTCAACATATTGTTTGTAATATTTATTTTCACATATACAACTTGTTTTCAGTAGTTGTTTCATTTTGTCTGGACTTAAATTCTTCAAAGTGCGATTATAGTTAAAAACTTTATTTGATAGTGGTAGTGCGTAATTGTACACTATTCTAAAAGGAACGTATTTTACTTTAGAGTTGGTGACAATAATTGATTTGATAACGTGCTTGTTTATAACCTTATTAATATTAAGATTATCAAGTATGTTATGAATATATAGTGTTGGGAGATTACAGATATTTTGTGGCGAAACTATCTGTTTTTTGTCTAGATGTTGGAAGTGGAATTTACACAATAGACACAAGAGAAATCGTTTTTGTGTTGTAGGTATACTGGACAAAAAGTTGTGATCGAAAGTATAATGAATTAATTTGTTAATTTTCTTTTTTGTTAGTGAATACAAATAATTTTTAAGGTCGACATTATTCTTCACAAAGTTTAGGAATTGGTGTTTAAAATCTGTCTCTTTATTATTGTCGTGTTGTGAAGGCTTTCTATGATATTTACGTCCATTTCTTTTTCGATGTTTGATTATCCGGAGTGAAAAATAAGGATGATTTGAACGATAGGTAAGAGGATTTTCTACATTGGAAACGTTCCCGTAACTGTAAAAATTGTCATTGTTGCCAAAGGGAAAAGCTGTGACTAATAATTTTATCCAGAACAGTTCTTTATTTATCAGCACTTCTTTATCTGCGTTTGCAGGTAGGTTGTCTAAAATGGACACTGAAATATTAGCGTTGATGCAATTCGAAGTATAGCGTGAATATAAATAATTATTAGTGTTTCGTTTTCTAATATTCTGTAAATGTTCACCAATGCGTTGTTTCAGTTTCCGCGTTGTTATGCCCACATACTGATATCCACATTGTAGGCATGTGATGACATTAGTACTACTACATGATGCTGTAACAGTTAGATAAGTTGTAAGAGGAACATTGATTATGAGTGCTAGCTGCAACAATGTCAATCTGAAGTATGTACGGCATAGCGCTACAGAACCCAATCCATGGGGTCATGACAGGGATTAGGGCAATTTATACTGGATGCGTGCGACTGACGCGTGTGCGTCTATATGATGAAGAATAGGGACTAGTCGCATCGCAGTCGCAGCTTAGTCGCACGCGTGTGCGGCCTCGCGATGGCCGCCCTTTCTTTTCATTGGGAATTTCAATGCCGTGTTGACCGGCCCTCATCGAAAATCTTTCGCAAATGGATGCGTGTGCCTGATAGTCGCATCTGGTATAATTGGAATCATAAATGGAGGTCATCACAGCCCATACTTAATACTAGCCCGCCGCCAATACAAGAGTTGGACAGGAAGAGCGTGCGAACGGCACTGGCACCGCGGTAATCGGAGAAGAGGTAAACAGGCGCGTAACATAAAAAGCATGAGTACGTCGAATACTCGACGGCGCATACTGGGCGTCGAGAAGTATCGCACCACAAGGAGTTGCAGAAAGGGTGCAGGGTACTCCAATCAAGAGTGCCACCCTCGCGGCCGCAAAATGTACGCGGCGCGGGCGAGGCAACACTCAACATCCAGGGCGTCCGCCCGCGCTACGTGGATGTTGCGTCCCCGGGAGTGGAAATCGCGATTGATGTTCCCTGTATAGAGCAATTCATACCAGATGCGACTATCAGACGCACGCATCCATTTGCGAAAGGTTTCCCACGAAGACCGGTCAACGAGGCCTGAAATCCTCAATGCAGGGAAGCGCTGCCGTCGCGAGGCCGTGAACGCGTGCGACTGCGATACGACTGGTCCCTATCCTTCATCACATAGTCGCACGCGCGTCAGTAGCACGCATCTGTTGTGAATTGCCCGTACGTAGTAGCTGAGCAACAGCCCCTTCTACACACTCCCTTGAGTCACTCCAACACTGGTCACGCCGCGGCAATAGTATGAAGCCCCTCAATGTTGTCGCCGGCCTACAAATTGAGAAGCTCCCCACTTGTGCCACGGTGACAAGCAGGTATAGGAAACGTGAATCGCGATTGCCACTTTCCCGGGACGCAACATGCACGAAGCGCGGGCGAGGTAACACCGAACATACAGAGCGCTCGTCTGCTCCGCGTGGATATAGCTGCCGGGGGAGTGGCAATCGAGATTGACGTTCGCTGTACACTTATAAAGCCGACATTCAAATCCTACAATTCCAATACAATTACTCGCACGCCGACACGCTATCTAGCGCAAGTGTGTGATAAGATAGATCCACCAGCTCAGACATTCGCTCGGGAGTCCCGCCGGACAAAAAGCTTTCTTATCACTTTCGGGACAAAATCGGGAGCTCCGGCGGGAGACATCATTTTGGTTTTGTTGCGGGATTAACCCGAGAATGGTGCGGGTTTGTTATTGCCACGTGGTAACCCTTATCAAATGAGGAGTATAAAAGGGCCTCACTCTGCAGGTAGGCTTCAGTCTACTCTCCGCTTCGGCGGAGAGGAGTCCTACGGGACTCGTCTTGCCTGCTGAGGCCCGGTTAAGACCGTGGCCCAGTGTGAAGACCAGGCGAGATGCGTGGGAGGCCGTTGCGCTCGGCCGTGACGCGGATGCGAAATCCGCTAGTAGCGGCCGGCGTCGGCCAACGGACCGCATACGCGTTGCGGCCACCGTGCATTTTTGTTTTCTTCCGTTTTTCAGTTTCGGGACAAAATCCGGTCTCCCGCATCATGATACCGGTATCATTTTCGGGACAAAATCAGGTCTCCCGCCGGAGCTTGCGGGACAAAATCGGGATGTTGCGGGACAAAAACTCAAAGTTTTTGATGACTCCCGCTCACCCTCGAGCGGGAGTCATCATTTTGTAGTGCGGGACTCCCGAGCGAATGTCTGAGAGATCATCTTCGGTGCATCGTTGAAGGTGCAGAAGATGACCTCCATTTCACACTGATCGATGGCGATTTATAGGGCAATTTATACCAGATGCGACTACTAGGCGCACTCATCCATTTGCGAAAGATTTCGATGAAGACCGGTCAACGCGGCATGAAATTCTCAATGAAAAGAAACCGCGGCCGTCGCGAGGTCGCAAGCGCGTGCGACTGCTATGCGACTGCTATGCGACTGGCCCCTATCCTTCATCACATAGTCGCACGCGCGTCAGTCGCACGCATTTGGTATAAATTGCCCTTAACGGTGAAGTCGATGTGGAGCAGCCGAGTCAAGAATAGCTCCTCCAACGGAGATGTCCACGAGTCGTCACGTCTGTCCAGCTTCTTTCTCCATATGCCATCATCTGTCGTCCGCTTAGCTTCTGCAGCCGTATACCATCATCAGCCACCAGTCCATCTTCTGCGCCGCGTGCCATCATCAGTGGAGTTGAATGAGTCTTGACCATACCGTGAAGCCTTTTTATAGGGGGAAATTGTTATCACCAACGTGGATGTTTATCACTTATTAATCCTGACTATACTGGAGCGGGCTGTTATGAGCTTTCTTCAACACTACTTCCCGTGTACATACAGGAAACGTCGATAACAATTGTGTTTCCCGCGAACATGCAGCGCTTCTTAGGCAGTGTGATGCAACCATGTTAATGTCAAATGATTTCACGCATTCACCGGTAAATTGGATGTTATGGCGTGCCTGATTCTAGGAGGCGCAATTGTAATTGACGCTCCCCATATGCTGACTCCACAGCAAATCTGCTGAACATGACTATAACAACCAAACAAAATGAAACATGTTCGTTGTGCTTTTCCGTCCAGGAATGTTCGTTGAACAAGTTCATTCGTGTTTCGGCGTGTTGGACAGTGAAACGCTACTCATTTGCAGGAAAGGAGCAGGCCGAACGTCAGTGTTCAAATTCTGCATCGGTGTTCAAGGATCCCAACGTCATGAGGTCAGTTTTTTCTTCGAATATTCATCCGTTTAAGGATTCTGAGAATAGTGAAAGTGTCAGAGGGTGGGCGTCCGTAGATTATGTTGCTAAGTATACGCAATTTCGAACAGAAACTCAATGACAATCCAGGACACACTTGCTCAGTGCTCTGTACATGAAAGCCCCTTGTATTTTCGACTGTGTATCTGTTCCTTTATTACAATAATCGTGTAAACTGAGAATCAAATACAATCAAATGGCAACTTTAGCGAAGGTACATAAAAGCAGGAGCAGCTATTTTGACTCCATTTTGAACAGGGTCGGACTAGTGGGTAACAATTGCACATCAGTTTCATCGGATCCGGAGAGGTACGATGGTCAGACTCCCTACATGGTATGGAATAGGTTGTTGTCAACCACGGAGTCAGGAGCCAAGGATGAGGAATGTGGGATACAGAGTTCGGCACGAGCTTAGCTCGAGTGAAAAAAGTTACGAAGTCTCCTTTGATATGTAGAAAATCTACGAACCCCCCTTTGAAGAAGAATAACAAGCCGGCATCGATTGATCTTCAGCAGGATGATGTGGCTAACGTGTTAGTGGTGGGGAAGCACGTCTAAACACGTTAAGAAACGCACACGAAATTTTTTTCCGAGAATATTGTGGAAAATCATGAAAAATAAAGAAGCTCTAATAGAATCTTTTCATCGAAACGAAAGAGGAAGTGGTGCTGTATCCAACCATGTGAATAAAATTGGAAATAATTGATTTTGGGAAAAGATATTAAAGGAAGTTGAACCGAACTGGTGCAGATGAACATTGTTAAGGGTTGTATTTTCGCTGTAGCTAAACGAACTAGGCCATTTTGCTATTCATTCGAACGAGCAGCCTGTCCTCTAGCTAACCGCTCTGGTACAATTGGAAATAATTGATTTTGAAGAAAGTTATTTGATGAAAATTCTCTGGACCGGTGTTGAACCCTAAATTTTAGGGTAAATTTAGGGTTCAGAGGATTCTTGAGCAATATCTCCTCTCAAAATCAATTAAATCCAATTTCCTCTGGCAGTTGGCAGAACAGTAGCACCTTCAATCTTACTACAAAGTTTGAGCAGGATCCGTTCAGTACCGGCGGAGCTGTGGGTACTGCTAGGTACTTTTTCAGCTGCAACTCCTACCAAAATCAACTGATTCCAATTCTTTTTCAGATTTGTGTAGAACTTAGTTAATTGCAGCTATGTGCCTGTTTATCGAAAGATCCGTGCAGAACCTGTCCTGCTACAAGCGCTGACAGCTGTGCTGTTGGCGGAATTTCCGCATAATAACCTCACAAACTTTCGTCAAAATCAATTAAATCCAATTTCCTCTCGCAGTTGGCAGNATTGTATTTTCACTGTAGCTAAACGAACTAGGCCATTTTGCTATTCATTCGAACGAGCAGCCTGTCCTATAGCTAACCGCTCTGGTACAACTGGAAATAATTGATTTTGAAGAAAGTTATTTGATGAAAATTCTCTAGACCGGTGTTGAACCCTAAATTTTAGGGTAAATTTAGGGTGCAGAGGATTCTTGAGCAATATCTCCTCTCAAAATCAATTAAATCCAATTTCCTCTGGCAGTTGGGAGAACAGTAGCACCTTCAATCTTACTACAAAGTTTGAGCAGGATCCGTTCAGTACCGGCGGAGCTGTGGGTACTGCTAGGTACTTTTTCAGCTGCAACTCCTACCAAAATCAACTGATTCCAATTCTTTTTCAGATTTGTGTAGAACTTAGTTAATTGCAGCTATATGCCTGTTTATCGAAAGATCCGTGCAGAACCTGTCCTGCTACAAGCGCTGACAGCAGTGCTGTTGGCGGAATTTCCGCATAATAATCTCACAAACTTTCGTCAAAATCAATTAAATCCAATTTCCTCTCGCAGTTGGCAGAGCAGTAGTACCACCAATCTTACTACGAAGTTTGAGCAGGATCCGTCCAGCACCGGCGAAGCTGTGGGTACTGCTAGGTACTTTTTCAGCTGCAACTCCTACCAAAATCAATTGGTTCCAATTATTTTTCGGATTTGTGTAGAACTTATCGTTAGCTAATTCATCGTTAGTTATATCTAACGAGTGGATGATTATTAGACCGTTCGCAGAGGAGTGCATGGTTATCTAACCAAAGTGCAGGTCCCAGGTACGAAGTCCGCTTTGCTCACCTCACCTTCTACGAAGTCCCGCTTGCCTTGAGTCAAGCTCCTGCCGAAGTCTG
>JARK01001571.1:31321-47511 GCA_000688135.1 Ancylostoma ceylanicum
GCAATCCACCCGCTACGAGATCTGTTCTAACCTCCTCGTTCGCCAGAAAAACAAGCCATTTCTTGACCGTTTAATAACTGTAGATGAAGAATGGCTCCTAATTGATAATAAGAAACGTGATTATGTATGGGTAAACAAGTTCTCTACCCCTCCAAGCTTCCCTAAACCAGATCTTCACCCTAGAAAGGTTATGTTGACAGTTTGGTGGTGTTGTAAGGNGCTTATCGTAAGCTAATTTATCGTTAGCTATATCTAACGAGTGGATGATTATTAGACCGTTCGCAGAGGAGTGAATGGTTATCTAACCAAAGTGCAGGTCCCAGGTACGAAGTCCGCTTTGCTCACCTCACCTTCTACGAAGTCCCGCTTGCCTTGAGTCAAGCTCCTGCCGAAGTCTGGTGGGATAGGTATGCGATATGACAATATTCACTCTAGCTTCAAGTGCTTCTACATATACTTGCAGACAGCGACGTCCTAAGGAAGGAAGTTGAAACCGGCATTCATCGACTGATTATGAATCTCGACGAAGGACTCTGTCTAGGTTAGTTCAACCAACTTCTGGAATATCTCATTTAAGTCTTATCTACTACTGTTGCAAATTAAAGGAGACTTAATGAAATAAAAGGAGAAACTGTATCACTGACCAACATCCCTCGAGCTCTAGCAGAGTTCAGCAATGGCAATATGTTCTTACATGAAGGTCCAAACGAAAACTTACACATCTACTACTCAGAAGAGACATTAGAGGTGAGCTACATCCGCTCCTACAACTATGTAATGTTTGAAATGCAAACTCAATGCAGATGGCTTGTCGTCATGGTCTGTTTGCCCTTGTTGGAGATGGCGTTCATAGCTGCCAACCTTCTAAGATGGCTCAACTGTACACCGTCCATGCTGTGTGTGGCGGTGGAATTGAGATGCCAGTGCTCCATGCAATCACTTCAAAGAAGACGATGGGAGTGTACGAGAAAATATTCAGGTACATTTGAGACTTCAACAGTTGAACACTTTAGTATCACTACTATTCAGCCATCTGCGTACCCAGCTCCAACGTCATGCCGTAGTGGAAAGCCGCCTAAGAATCATACTGGATTATGAAAAAGCGTCAATAAAGGCAGCTCGTAAGATTTTCCCGAGAGCATCGGTTGAGGGATGTATCTTCCACCTTGGACAGGCTTGGACGCGTCGCAGGAACGCCCTAGGACTCACTCTCTACACTCAAGGTGAGTGATAACACTATTTCAGAATGAGGCAACAAGTTGAGCACGTATCGTTGTAGGTGTTCAGAAGGATCCTGCGGTAGCAGACCATACAAAATCATAAAATCACACCTTCGTTGTCGTGGAGTCCTGGAACATGGACGGTGGGTGGTGGAGTCAGATCGATGACGGGATTCGGCAACCGAACACGACGAACCCTTGAACCAGTTGAAATGAGTGAACCTTATTAAATGACTTTAACTCTACTAAACTCTAACTCTATTAACATAAGCTTATAAACTCACCTACTTACTTAAACGTCCACAACAGTGACTACGACCGAACGAACGACGGGTAACCCTAAAGAGAATCCTCTTATATAAATCCTGGTAGTGCAACAAAATTTTCTAGAGCGCAGACGTGGGGGGCCGGCACGTGATCGCATTCTTTCATCATGGGCTCCGCCCATAGAGTGCGATAGAGCGTGCTGGAGGGTGAGGCGAAACTTACGAGACGGTCGGCCGATGTTTCATCATAGGTGCATGGATGTAGTGGAACTCGCGGTGGGACCCAACCTTCGCTGGTTCCGTTGGTCACGATAAATAACTACAGACAAAAACGATTACGAGAATGACAAAATTCACGACTGACGATAAAGACGATTCAATCCTAAAACCACAAATAGACTGAGGAGGACGTGAAAGAAGAATGAAAAAAGAATAAGAAACAAGAAACAAAAGAAAAGCAGCCACACAGGCGGTGGAAGTTAATGACAGCCGTGTGTAGGCGCCTTTAAAGGCACGCATTTCAAATCCACGATTTCCCGCGTTCCCGCAAATCCGCGATCCATGGATGCCCGCCGCGCGCGACGCGCGACGCGCTGCGGAATTCCAGATTGTGAGGCCGCCCCCACCAGCTGGCAAGTGCTCGCATCAATCTCGCCAGCTCCTACACGCCACCCGCAATTAGAGGTGCGACGCAGGTGCGAGCGAGGCGCGAGAAATTTCCGAGCGCACCTCTTGACCGGGACCCCTTTCATGTACGTGGGATGTGCGTTTCGTGAATGAAGTATGATGTTCTTTGATGATGGTTTTCTGTATCAGTGAATGTCAGTCTTACCATTGCATATTCGAACTTTGGTGTTCAGAAATGGTAAAAATCCATCTCTGCTCGGCTCTTCGACAGTGAACTTTATGTTCACATCCATCGAGTTCAAATTAGTGAGCGTTGATCTTAGTTCAGCATATGACGATCCAATCACAAAGACGTCGTCGATGTAACGTTTGTATAGAATTATTCCGTTCGTCAGCGACGCTTTTTCGTTGTGATCGAGGTGTACAATGGCGAGCAATGGAGCGATGCGTATTCCCATTGCTAAACCTCGCTTCTGCGCGTAAAATTCATTGTTGAAACGAAATATGTTGCAGGCGAGAGTAACTTTGAGGAGAGTCTCGAAATCTTCTGCGGTGAAGCCACACATATCCACTTCTTTGCTATGGATGTCAAATAGCTGGAGCAGTGTTTTGATGGCTGCATCGTTGTTGATGTTCGTGTACAGCGATACTGCATCATAGCTTACATAGCATGCAGAGTCTGGAACCCGACATCGCTTGATGGCATCGATGAATTCACTAGAGTTCACAATGTGGGGGCCAACATAACTCAGAAGTGGTGAAAGGAGCTTCACAAGAAGCCAGCCGATACGGTCCGATGTTCCTCCTCATGGGGAGACGATTGGTCGCGTTTTTATTGTCGATATGTCAATACCCAGAAGGTCCGTGCTCTGATCAAGTTTATGCGTTTTAATCAGGGAATAGTACGTTGGGACTTCAGGATAATTTGTCCAGAAACGCGATGCTGTTTTCATATCCCATCGTCTGCAGAGAACAGACTTCACTGTTGCTTTTAGAATTTGGCATTTTTCGGTGAAGCATTTGAATGAGCTTCGTTCGTAGATACTGTCGTCACTGAGTGCGGAAGATGTTAGAGCTTTATCGAGATCTTGGGGCATCACTACGAAAGCACCGTCTTTGTCGCCAACAGATATTCGGAGAATGTTTCGTGCTGGTTGAAGTTTCCTCAATCCTCTGAGCTCTTGAGAAGTTAGATTCGCTCCAGAATGCGATGTTGAAGCGTTTCGGCACTCTCGCATCAAATCAACTTCTAGAGCTGCGATTATGGGATCCATTGGTGTTGGCTTCGGGATCGAGATTTGAGGTTTGGGGAATGGGAGTGAAGCAAGCATTGTTGGAGTTTTGTCCAGAACTGTTGGTCCTTTATGAAAGCGCTATCTGAGTTGGTACGCAAACTTGTGAACGCCATATAGAACTGCGTCAAGGGTTTCTTCATTCGCAGGTATTGCTATAGTGAACGAAGGTCCAAGATTTAGTAATGCCTTCACGTCGTCGTCTACCATTACCGAGCCGAGCACTGTACATCGCAACGGTGGTACTGCTGCTGTATTTATGAATGAAGATCGGCTGTTTTTATTTGGTAGAATGTTTTTCAGCTTCTTCTGCAGGCGGTTTCGTTCTCGTTTGCGAAGTAGGCAGCAGATTGTTTGATTTTTGTTTGAAAATATACTCCAGACGGCAGGTTCTAGGTTTGATTCGAGGTGCGATCGGGTATTGATGATCCCATTGATGCACGTTCCGCGTCGATGTTTCTGAGCGGCTATACTCGCTTTCAATAGCGCTGACTTTAACTGCATAACACCTATTCTGACCTCGTCATTGTGTAAATAAGGGATGTTCAAGAGTAAGTTGTCGATAAAAGAAGGAAAGATGCGATGTGAGCGACAACGTTCGAGAAAAGTTATAGATTCGTTACAAACAACTGTCATTTGGTGTAATGCGGCATATTGTAACATGACAGCGAAAGTGGCCCTACTGATATTATGAAGACGTTGCAGGCCTTTCAGATGTTTCAATATCGAGCTGTCGTGAAGCCTCATGTAGATGTATGTTCTTTTATCAGTGTTCGATGAGAGTACTTGATGAAGTGTGGCGGATGCGGTCACCGATACATTGGAGAAAGCGGAAGACCGCTGAGAAAGCGGTTAGATGAACATCGTCGAGCACTCGCTAGCCCACAAGCCTACCCCAATAACAACTTCTCCCGGCACCGTACGGCGGTACACACTCGTGATTCCCCACCAGAATTTGAAGTGGTAGTGTTGCACCGTCACCTCGAGAACCCCCTTCACAGGAAAATCATGGAGGCTCGGGAAATCAAGCGGTTTCAACCGGAGATAAACAATAAGGAAGAGCTTGTTGAGGTGTTGAAATTAATTGCTTGATACGACCGCTTACATATAACACTGTAGTCACTGCCACATCCATCACTTCACAGTTCGCGATCTGCGGGCCATGTTTTCTTTTCCATCACCATGACTTCATCACGTAGGCGGAAACCCGGACCTGATCCTCTGTTTCTTCTAGTTGATGGTCTTCCAGAAATCTGTTTTTTTTTTTAATCTTTTCGAATAGTCTTATCGTTTAGTACTTCCCGCCAATACTTTTCTGCATAATTGGCACACCTGTATGGTGTAAATAAATAAATAAATGAATAAATAAATAAATAAATAAATAAATAAATAAATAAATAAATAAATAAATATCTGAGGAGTATCATTAGTGCTTCGTATAAGTACAGTATTCCTAGATAAGATCAGCTATGATAGATAATTGTTGTACGTTCATATTCGCTCCTCAATCCATTGCACTCGGTTGGTCATACACGTAAACGATTGTTAACATGTTTTGCTAAGCGTATTGTATGTATATTTTGAGGTCTGAGGAAGGCGCTAAGCACCGAAAGCTTACTGGAGAAAAACTAAAAAAAACTTCAAAAAACTTTAAAAAACTAAAAAACTACCAACTAAGAAGCTCTTATCGAACACTGATAAAAGAAGATCCAACGGGTATAGTTTGATTGGAATGAAATTCAGTGAGTAGATCAAAAATACCTCGAAAGTCCAAGTAAAAGGTAATCTGAAACCCAACCTGCTCCGGGGCGCGGCCGGCTACGTGCAAGAAGTGGGTAACATGACTAGGAGATGATTACAAAACATTTGATCGCAGAGGCCTATCCAGGCAATCTTTCAGAAGGACCATCAGTGCCAATGGAATCGCAAGACTTTCAACAGAAGGATACTTTTAGGTCGAGAAAATATAAATGTCTGCTGCATTGGTCTTCTCCTCAGTGTCGCTATTTTTGGCGGTTCTCATGAATCCACCTGAAAGGGCATATCGAAGCATTCCGGAGGAAAAACGCCATCTGTGTTTTTCTCGAACTTCATAGTTGTGGAAGATTGTTTTTCGTTTGATACTGTGTTTACTCAATGCTAACCTACTAAATGCACCAGCCCGCCATCAGCGAAATCCTCCTCCGCCGTGTTGAACTCTACTGAACGTGTAGACTGAAAACCACAGAAGTTCAGTGACAATGAGCAGCCCATCCCGGTCCTGAAACCTGTATCTAATAGAAGGTGATGCTAAGCTTGACGGGTTTACTCTTATCAGTGATGATGAATTCTGTGCAGGAGTTTCCCAAAGACAATCGCATAATAATATGACCTCGTGAACTAGACACTTCATCGTCAGAGAAAAAGTTTAGAAGCTGCGGAGAAGTCAAAATTCGGGCGCCTCCCAACTGCATCTTATAGCGTAACGATTTCTATAAAGAGAAAATTCATTCTTTATTGGATATTTTTGGATGATTGCTGGATATTGGATACTTATTTACACTATTTGGTAGAAGTAGGGCGCGTGCGGTGCAGTGGTAAGAGGCTTGCTGCGCACGCACACGGTCGATGGTTCGATCCCGCGCCCGTGGCCAACCAAGCCATCCATCCCTCCGGGGTCGGTAGATTGGTACCAGAGGAGTCTGGGAGGATGAAGCACTGACTTGATTCATCGGATGCCTCCCGCAAGTCACTGTACAGGGCACATACGCATTCAACGCCTCTACGATGCTCAGATGAAGTCGAATGCGTGGCGCATCCCTCGTGACGGGATTGATCAACGCCGACCACTTTATCCTTTATCCTTTATTTGGTAGAAGTAAAAGAGTCACGGCCAAATCGGGGATATATCTTAGAGCCGTTTAGTTTTAGCCTTTGTAGTGATCTAGAAAGTAGTCTCTCTTTACATAAAATTCTAAACATACCCTTCTAGCGAAACACCTGTAAGAAAACATTTTCTACACTTTCTTGATATCATCTATCTGTGGGACCTTTGGTGGAGACCATACGAACCAGCAGTATTTAAGTATAGGCCTGGCATTTGTTATGAATAGTTTGAAAAGAAGTCCGGAGTCTGTCGTTCTGAATGCTCTCAGGATGAAGTTGCACCGGCCCCTTGAACTTTAGAGACAACATCGATTATGTAGCTACTATAGTCTAGTTTACTAGTGTAGATCAGCCCCAAGTCACGGACTATGTCAGTGCGGACAACTGCTACCCCGATCACATTAGGATAGTTTTTATCAAGGCTCATGATTAAAGTTTTTTCCGTTGATATATTAAGATCGCACGTTTTAGGCCACTTTGGTACGGCATCCAGGTTTATTTGCGTACGTTCAATCACTTAGGAAAAATCCAAATCTAAATCACAGTCTTCTGCGTATATGGAGCAGCACGGACTGGAAGGTAGTGCCTTTGGAAGGTCATTGATGTACATGAGATACACCAGTGGGTCAAGGCAGGTCCCCTGAAGGACCCCCGAAACTGGAATAGCTGCGAGATTTTACATAGTTGTTGACGACAGTTTGAGTTTGCTCGAAGAAATTCTTGAAGGAAACAAGGCAAACAGCCACGCATACCGGAAGATCGCATTTTTTGCAGTAACAATGGTATAGGGACTGAATCAAAGGCTTTTGTGGCAATCTAACAAACAGTCATGAGTTTCCCTTCTACAAATCCGCCGGCCAAAATGGAATTGTCGACAGCAAAGCCGACGCAGTAGGCCGCTAAACACACAAGCTGGAATTTAGAGAGCTATGCTGGAATTTGGAAAGAATCCCATTGTCAACGATAAAATAGGTGATACCCCTACAGAGCAAACGTTAAAAGCATGTTAGGCATTCGGGACAATAGTTTTCGACCCTATTTTTCTAATCACCATTTCTACGGGCATTCCCTAACTTCCACATGCCGGGAACTTTTCCAAGCAGTAGAAATCTTGAAGAGCAGAGGGAGAGGAGTGACTAAACGCAAAGAAGCTCTATTCAGAAAAGTGTATGGATTTTCATCCGGGGGAGTAGTATTTCGATTTGGTAATTTGCACAGTACACTGTAAACGTACTGTTTGGAGATATCAACAAAATCGAGAAAAGATTAAGTCCTACAGTCCCAATCAAACGTTCTACCCTGTGGTTTTTTGTAGACACTCGAAATAATAGGCGAAGAGGTTAACTCGCAGCTGATCAAAGTGGAAATGTCGTCTAAAGATTTTAACTTGCTGTTGTGAAATTTGAAAAAAATGGATCGTGGGACTTGACAATTTTCTCCTCTGCACTAGCAGCTGAAATTGCATGTTGGCTTTTAGTTTGCGTGCATTCTTGTTATAAAGATTACTTCTCAACTTGTTCATATTTATGTGAAAGAAGGTAACTTTAGCCTCGAATGAAAGTAACTGTCTGGTACAATTTCGCTCCGTTTGTATGCGAACGAGTGAGTGGGACATACTTTCGAATAAGATGATGACAAACTGAGACGAACATGTTGTAAATAACATCTGATGTATCTGAAGAATAAAGAAACTGACGCAATCTATATGCGATAATTCGGCAACAATGATATCACAGCTTCCTCGCACAAAATTGCATGTTGGTGATATCAGCAGGTTCTTGATCTCTTCGCCACAATGATGCCAATAGTGTGCTCCAAGAGTCACAGGAGTGACGAAAACCCCGTTTTTGATAGAGTGAAAGCAATCGGTCCTAGGAGGTGGGTGGAATATCGCTCCTGGGTCAATGGAAAACCCGACCCTTAATACGACCCCCCCCCCTTAGAGACAGCCAGCACCCGGTCTTTACCGAGCGGGTGACCTGAAAAAAAAAGGAACTGTAGTGAGCCCTCGCTAGCGAGATGCACCCCGTTATAACCCCGTAATTAATCCCGTTAAAACGGGATTAATTGGCAGCACATGCGAGAAATCGACTCCAGCGTCGGTTCGATTACCGGCGCTCTCAAGAAATTTTTGCACGGGTCGGAATCACTGCTGAATTAAGTGTGAAGCAAATAGGGTAGAAACGTCTGAAAATGTAGTGTGGGAAGCGAAATCGATTAATTGCACATGCTAGAATTCGCTTATAAGACCCGTCATCATCGTAGAAAAGTAGGGTGACTTACATCCCGCGCTGAAATTTCCTTACTAAAAATCAATAAATGGTTCTCAGTGTATAGAGGACGATCAGTTCTATCGTCTACCGGAGTTGTAACTTTCCATGGCTTTTCTTGGAAAGTTAATCAGGCAAACTTCCCATCGATTTCCCTCCCAATTCCAGGAAAACGAGCAAATTTCGTGGAGCCAGACTCTGTAATCAAATGGGTGTTTTTATCCTGGAGAACGAAGAAAGAAGAAGAAAAATTTCCATGAAATCTGCAAATGTCTTTTTAATGATTCCCCAAATAGATTTACTCAATTTTCACCATTGCGAGGTTCTCACCTCTCCAACTTCCATGAAGAGAGTATGCGTTCTACCAGAATTTCACTACCTCCATGTAAGGACCTGCAAGCAGTGACTCTTTAGCCCTCGCGCCTCAATGTTTAGATAGAGCTGTTTATCCCCTATGAATATGCTTAAAAGCATCTGCTGATTGGGAGCTAGAGACCTTCAGCACGAGGTTTAATTCACTCTACGTTCTGACGGACCCTGCAGGCAAATTTACACCTGTACAATTGATCGATTTCGCTTGCCACACTTTATTTTCAAACGTTTCCACCCTCTTTCCTTCCCACTTAGTCCTGCAGTGATTCCGAACTGTGCAAAAATCTTGTGAAGGCGCCGAAGATCGAACCCGAGGGCGCGGCAAGTCCCAGCGCTGGAGTCGATTTCTCGCATGTGCTGCTAATCAAGCCTGTTTTGACACGTAATAACGCGATGCTTCACGCTAGAGAGGGCACCAACGTTTGTCAGGATGGTTTTCTTTTAGCAATTATCCACACTGCTTCCTGATGTTGCTGCAGAATGTTTGAGCCTGATGCTTGCGCTCGTCTTCCTCTCCTCCCAATACGTTCCTCATCTTCTCACCCTCTCCCGTACGACCACCTATGGGGAGTCCCCATCGGATACTTTACTCTGTCTAGGTGTGATGGCTGACCGTCACAGTAGCAACATCGATAGAACACATCTCAGCGTATCCAATCTAAGAATCAGCGGTGATTCACAGCTTTGCACGTCATTGCTCCAAAAAATTGTTACGAACTCCGTCCCGGAAAACGGGTTGAGAGGCCATTTTGGGATTTTCACGATTTCGCGTACAACAAGCGTCCTATACCATTCAACTACAGGGGAGATGCTCGTTTCGCTTGTCAATGGTATGCATAGCAAAGTTCAGTACTAAGTAGAAACTCGGTGCAGATGTGTGTAGAAGACGTTTCACGCTTGCCAGCGTTGAACGTGGCTCAACAGAAACCAGTTAACAGGAAGCAACAACAAAACGGTGAGTCTTTTACTGCACACTACAAAGGCATAAAAACTGATGTAGTCCTGGGGAAAGGTTTTGGACGGACGACCTCAATAGAATAATTGTTGTACATGACGCGAATGAACAAGTTGAACATGTCTTAAAGGCAGCACCTGCAGAAATGCTCGACTCGGAGCTGATGTGCGGGTGATGAAGTACAAACTCAGCACATGATAAATGTGAAACGAACACAAACAATGATGGCTGTCCTGTACAGAAACTCCAACTGTCGTCGTGTACACGCCTGGCCGTGTTCACGCCGGTCCGAGTTTTCATCGGCTCGACGCGCCAACTAATGCCAATGCGGCACGTGTTTTGTAGTACGAGATACGTACAATTCAGAGGGTTTCGTGGCGGGACGCGCACACCTTCATCGGAACACCCGTCCGCACATGGAAAACGGCGCCTTTGTCTTCTACATTGCTCGCGTCTTGTGCGCAGTTTCGTTTCTGCCTTTGAGTTCACCGCCTCCTAAAACCCCGAAGTCCGAAGAAATCTTCAACACAAAGATTTCCGCTGTTGCTGCCTTTAATTTTGTTAGACGAGTTCATCAAAAAATGTGAAAACAAAGAAGTCTGAGTGAATCATGTGTAAACCAGGGAGAACATGACATTGGTATTGTTGAACGACTCCTTGCAAATAATTTTCAGTCCAAGCCCGCCCGAAACTAATGAGCCGTCGTAGCGTTTTTGACGCAAGACGACTTGAATTTGGGGTAGACCACATGGGCCTATGAATGGTGAGTGCTTCTACTCGCTACAAAATACTGACATTCTAGATAACAACAGTTCAAAATTACAGTTGACGTCGCAGGAATACCGCTGAAACAAAGGCGAATTCAGTCTATCTCTAGTGCACAGCGATCCAAGACGGTCCAATCAGAGGTGTCATTAATGCGCTCGAGGAAGGATTTACAGTACATTCACGAGGGACACGAGCAGAGGGCTTCAAATTTTCCTTTCTATTCTTAATCTCGTCCCACTCCAGTTTTCGCATAACATCCTCAATACTGGCCTTGTCCAACCCCACTCTTGACGTCAATTGTGTAGAATGGCGAAATCATCTCGTGAAGTTGCTGTAGAGCTCACGAAATATCTTGATGTATTAAGTAGGTACGCTCTGTTTGCCCGGGGCTTCCAAGACTGCTTCTGTCTCAGTGGAGTCGAGGGCCGCTTCATGATGCACCTGAGAACTATTATTGGTTGAGTATAGGTGTTTGAAACCTTTTTTAGAATGGGACGATGCCCCGTTCCTCGCAACTAGGAGTCTCGGGGATGTTGGTACTGTAGAGTACCATATCCTCGTAGACGGAGGGGTTGCACAAGGGCATCGTTTCGTGGAATCGCGCACAGAAAGAGAGGCGGACACGCTTGACAAAAGGTTAAATTAGTAGCTAAGTGGGTGAGTGATTCTTCGTGCTGTAATTATAAAAGGGAGAGTTTGGTATAAATATTTAGTGCGCGCCGAATGATGAATCTAACTTGTGGAATCCACTCCTTTCAGAATCTTTAGAATCTGATGTGTTTTGATCCTAACAAAGCGAGTCGTATCGTCACAGCCTTACTGGTTCGTCCCTGACAAGCAAAAATAATTTAATTTTATTAAATCCACATTTGTTGCAAATAAATTTTCCACAATTTAATTCCAGGGAGGCAAGATCAACTGAACGGCATTAGGAAATTTGCGCCTGCCAGGAACAGCTAATTCTGATCGCTGAATCATGTCAGCGATAGAGAAGGTTCTAGGGCGGCACACCTGGCTCGTGAACGTATTACACAATGCTTTGTTGACAAATACGGGCCTGCTTACCGATAGTTGTTATTAGTTGTTGGTAAAACACGCTAATCAAAGTGATAATGTGTTTATTTCAGAGTTCATATCCACATACACTTATTGTTGCGAGGATTTACTCACTTACATATTTGTTTTATGAGGAGAATATTTAGTCACGAATGTAGTACTAATACCAATGTAGATAATCCTAATTACCATCAATCGTTACCATCCTATCAGGCTCATACGTCCGATAGCCTGAGACGTGTCTCAGGCCACCATCACTTCCGATGGTGCCCGGATGGGGAACCCTCACCTATGGTGAAGAGGATAAAATGGGTCCGGGACACAGACCCGGACCGAAAAAAAGGGAATGAAACTATGCATTGTAAATAGGGCCGAGCATGTTTACAAGAAATGCGCAGTTGTGGCTTAAATTCTTCACACAGTACAGTCTAAGAAAAGCCGAAGTTCAAACATGGCCAGTTAATTCCTTTGAAGAAAAGGTTTCCAGAAAATTGGTGGGGATTTGCGGCATAATTGCAGTTTGACCAACAATATCGTTCTTTATTTGGGGAAATAAGCTTTGCGCAGTTGTCAGACTTCTTGCCAATGTTATTGAGGACTAGGTGATTGCAAGATCACAGAGGTACAACTGAAAATGGCTGAGAAAATCATGAAAAAGTGAAAAGAGGGTTATCTTGCTTATTCGAAGGAACTGGATGTGCAGTTGTCAGCTGAATTGAGAATGAAATTCTGAGCAGAATGATATATAATACTTGATACTTTCGTTCACTCCCGACGGGAAAACCACGGTGAGCCAAATACCCCGTCTGGCTCACCCTCGCGACTGGCGCCCTCCCACATTGCGTGCTCTCTCGCTAACCCCCCTGAGCTACACGGGGCATTTGGCTCAGGCAGGCTTTTTCAGCCTAGCGTGGAAGGAAGTATCAAGTGTTATATACCATTCTACTCGGAATCTTATGTGCTCGGCAGCTGACAACTGCGCAACCCCTGAATTTTCGATGTGAAAAAGATAAAGTAAAAAAGTGCTTTCATACATGACCCGTTTTCTGGGCCAGTTCCAGATAAAGACACCTGCTTCAATGGGATCTGCATGCGCAATGATGTCGCAAATTCAATAGACAACTGCGCAACTCACGGTTTCTTAAAATTGTTGAGAAATTTTAGAGGACGCAAATCCCCCGTCCGAGTTTTAAAAATTGATTTCTCCCTGGATTCTTGGTGAAATTTGTCGCACTTGATGTCATCTTGTAGGGAATTTTATGGAGAAAGTCGCTGACAACTGCGCAATATACAATTCTGTGAAACTACCGAAATATTTAGCAAAAATCGAGCTGGGGCATTTTCTACGTTGGGCTGAGCGCTGGTCCCGGCACGAAAGCAGGAAGCCGGCGCAATTCTCATCTTTGGCGTTCCTTCTTTCCATCCAACGGCCTTTTCTTCATTTTCTGAGCAATATCAAAACAGTTTCAGTTGAATGCATATTTGAAACAGTTTTTACGGTCTAGTATATGTCATCGTTCACTCTGGTGAACCCTCCCTCAGCACTATCGAAGCTATGGTTGTGGAACAACCTTCACTTATCGGCCCAGACAACCTTCACTTTTTTGACCTCTGTCTCACCCCTATCGTACGTATGATCAGGCTTGACTTATGACTCTAGAAATGAAAAGTTTGAGGTACAGGTGTGTTGTCAATGACCTAGTTCTGTTTTCAGATAATTCGATTAGAAACTAAATTGAGGGCACATAAGTACTTGGCGTTTTCACGGAGAGACCCACGTCGGTGGGTTCGGACGAACGCGCCGCTACCGCCGGGTCCACCTTGACCACCGTAGAGGGCGCGGACGAACACGCCGCTGGCCACTGCATGACATCATAAGGTGTGAATGAGTTGCACGGGTGTTATACTGTTCGTATATTGCACAGCGTGGAAACTATATGTATAACACGTTCGCGATAACGCAGATTTCGCGCGCGCCGCCACTTGGGACACACGCACTTTTGCACAACTGGGACCCGTGCTCGACCGGTCGTGCTCTTGATCATAAAAATCTAAAGAAAAAGAGGTCTGCTTTGCTCACTGCGTATGTAACACTAGAGTATTTCTGTCACTACGTTACTGCGAAGCTGGCTGTGGACTTTTCACAAAGATACGACACTAAATGGACAGTGCACGACCGGTCGTGCACGTGGTCCAATGTGACCGGTCGTGTACGCGGTCGCGAACGTGATAATCACTCTCACCAGTTGGCTGCGAGACTGCCAGCGGGAAGACGCGGGCCCGCCTCGAACTGTACTCGTCATCCAGCCACTAAAGACGATCACGAAACCACTATTGAGTGCATAGAGGAATGTCATTGGATGCGGGTCCCAAAACGAGAACGTGTTTGAGTCCCTAAAATTCGGCCAGCCACCCCACAGTCAGTGCGTGCACCAGAGCTACCACTGTCTATGAGTGCCGCTGCGTTAGGAGCCCCCTATGTCTGGCGTTTTCGGGCTTACGGCGCTTTATTAAAGAGATATCCAGAAGACAAGCCGACGGCATTCTCTTGGCCAGCACTCGCTGGTTACCAGAACGGAATCACTGCGAACAGAGTGAGTTCTGAAGTACGTATTACTTGTATGTTATTGAGTTATAGTTATAGAGTATAAATACCTAGGCCCGAGTAACTTATGGATTTTGGAAGTTCTTTATGCACGATGTTAGAAAAAGCCTGATATAATTCAACGACGGAGAAGGCGAACATATTCAGATCAACAAGGAGACGACTATAAGGATGAAAGATGAGGAGCGTTCAAGGTAAAATTATGAAACTAGATGCCTAGTATTGTCATAAATTATTTCATACGCATTGAAGATTGTTAATAATGAAAAAGTTAAGAAGACTATATTCGCAGAATAATTTGAAAGCACCAGATATGCACACGAAAAAAAGGAAAACACATTGCTTGAGATTTGGTATGTGTTTTGCTAGCACCGGTTTTTGAATTTTTTGATGTTAACCTGAAACATATAATAGATTTTGCGTCCTCCAATTGCGGTGGAGAAGCTGGGTCTAAAATAACTATTGCAACCTTCCCACGTTCTATATTTATAATATTTTGGATAACATAAGTATTAACAAAATAGTAAATAGTAATGTAATTAAATTCATAATTACTAACAACTCCAAAACCACATATCATTTAGAATAGTATATAGTTATGCTCCGCCATTGTCAACAAGAGTATTTAACTGTAATCGTACTCTAAAGAATTTACGTAATAAAAATACTATACAGATATCATGCCTTATAATAAGTCGCTTGTGTGTAAATGTGTGTGTGAAAAGAAATTCCCTGATTGGTCACTGATGGATCGAATTTCCCTCATTGCTTAGTGATGGTGATTATGAGATATAGAAGTAATTAACCGAACCACCTTCTTAGAAAGAAGTAGGAAGTACTCAAAGAGCTAACCCATATAGCGAACGAATCGAAAAGTTGCGGGACCAAAATCACGATGAAAGCGAAGGAAAACGCTTCTCCGTGCTGAATGACGCTTTGTGTTACATAGATGGTAAAAGCATTAAGTTAGTAATAATATCCGACCTGTATAAGGAAAAAGCCATGCGACATAATCACGAAAATCGTTTAGGTGGTGGACATTCGGGAATTAATAAAACCCTACATCAAATTAGATCCAGGTTCTATTTGAGGTGATCCAGGTTCTACTGAAGGAAAATGAATCATGATATTGCAACGTTCATAGGTGTGCTTTCACTAAATACATTACGTGCGCAGTTTTACCCAACTAGTTGGTATTGGATTTCAATCTGAAGTAGCCGTTCAGCATTCGGTGAGGACTTAATAGGCTTGGGACACGACGAGCTTAAGCCAAAGACACATTTCGATAGTTCTCAGTCAAAGTAAGTAATCCATTTGCTTGAAATTTTCCTTCCTTACTATTGTTTGCGTGATAGGTTTCCCTTAAATTTGTGGTATGTTTTTAAGATTCTTCATCAGTCTGAGAGAAAACGACCAAGAGCGTGAAAAAATGCGGAAAATCGTCGCATGGGGACGCACAAATGGAGGGCGAGGCTCTTCAAAGCATTACAGAAAGCTTTGTAAGTTCTTAATAGTACTGTTTCACTAATTACATCAATATTTTTCTTGTTAATGAAGGACAGTCGCAGTTTTACCTACTGCGATAGTGGAGGTGGATTCAGATAGATTTCCAACAATATGAGTGCAGTTTTCTCATTCATATTTGTCTAATTTATCTTATCCTTATTCTTCCCATATAACGTTTCCTGTGCTCTTCTATTTCTTTTGTAGAAATTGCCTTTTCCACCCCAAGGGATCAACATCCATTGAATGACGAAAATAGGGTCACCGACGACGATTTCGAAAATGAGTTGGAGTTCCATTACTAAATTTCTCCGTTTTGTACCTCTGTCCTAGTTCTCATTTTGCACCTCTTGCACCTCTTTGCAACAGAAAGGTAATGACAGCTTGGGGG
>JARK01001571.1:47660-85367 GCA_000688135.1 Ancylostoma ceylanicum
GGGGGGGGGGGGGGCATGTTCGGAATGTACCCAGGACACCTTATGAAATTTATGCGTATTTGTTAAGTATTAGTCAGGCCCTGTTTAGCATGGAGTCGAAGTCACTCAAATGACTTACTTCCCCTAAAATTGCTACTTGTTTGGGTTTGATTCGGAGATTAGAGAATTAGTGTAGTATGGGAGCAGATACATATTCGAAAATACGAAGGCGCTGAATGATGTTGGAGCAGATGTCCTTCCCGGATTGTCAGGTGTCACTTTTTTGCGTTTGTTTCATTGTTTTTGCTTCTCTTGAAGCCAAGCTATATTTGAAGGAGAATTACATGGTATTCGAATTGTCTTTGAAGTCACTTGTTACTTGTATTTGTATTGTTACTTTGTGTCCTTATTTCTACCTCGTTTGAAACCAAACTGTATTTGAAGGAAGATTAGCTTTGAATAAATAGAAACTATAACACACGCGATGTAATAAGCTTATTTCTTTGAAATACTAAGTGAAGAAATGGTATAGAACGGAGCTATCTATCCAATGATCCTCGAAGGTGCGCGCGGATGGTCCTGTAATGGGTGCGCGGCTGGTCCGCTGGCAGGCACTAGCGGACGGTCCGCGCACTCAAGTCCTGCCGAATTCTCAACCCTTACGCGGGCCGTCCTGTATTGGATGCGCGCGCCGTCCGCTGAGAGTGCCTGAGTAGCTGGCTGCTCGTAAAAGTTTTGTAGCCATTGCTTCAATTCTTTGGAGCACATATTGTGGATGTGAACGCGTTTCTAGTCTCTCTATTGCAGTGCCAAATACCATTATGCGAGTTTTGACGTCGCCTCTTTGTACACCAACGTTAACAACAAAAAACGTCGTCATTTGCCTGTACTGACAATATCAAAGCCAAATTCCTAGCATCAGATTCAGCACAGATAATATCAGAGTCATGCTCGACGCCACGCTGACATGTAGTGTTTTCTCTTTCAATTGCAAGCTCTTCGAGCAGAAACGGTTTGGTTATGGGTAACCGTATAGCTCCGCTTCTAGCCATTATGTGCTTAGATCACATCGAACGCATCTCGTTGACACCTTAGATTTTGCTGTACAAGCGGTATATCGACGTTTTCGTGATTGGGCATTCCCAAACTGAGGTTGAGCTAACATTGGAGCGGTTGAACGCGTTTGACAGTAACGTATCCTTTTCGTTGGAATAACCTGGTGCAGATGGGCTTCTCCCGTTCTTGAACACAAAGATCAGGATAGCTGATGGTCAGACGGAGTACATGTGGCATGTGAAACCAGATTCACGTGATATCGTGCTGCACATAAGGAGTGCTCACCCAACCTTCATAAAAGCAAAGATGGTGTGGATCTTCCTCAGGACAAAAGATTGATTATGCACGACAGGAAACTCTCTCTTTCACTTACTTTTTTTTTACTGAGGGTGTCCGTATAATTATGATACACTGCAAGATGGGACCAAACACGAGTTACGCTTAATTTTTCCATTTTTTGAACTGGATTGCGGTGGCACAGGGCTGCCGTGCCGAATTCACTGATTGCAGTGGCTTTTGTCGGGAATGTGGGTGGAAGCAGATATCGCCATTTTCAGGGTGCCCTTATATTTATGATACGCACCGTGTTTAGATGGTCATTAGTTGTTCTCAAAAAGGTACTCGGCGAATGCACATCCATGAGCATCTTGTGCGTTTCTCTTACTCCATCATTCGTAATTCGCAAGAAGGATTCTCTCTGCATGTGTTCGTAAAGCCTCCCCAAAGATAAGTTTTCGCCCAACATGTGCTTTTTTCGAAGCGTGATGACACAATGACGCACGTCTGTATGTCCTTACAATTAGTGGGCACCCTTCATTGCTTCAGATTTTTTCAGGTGGCGAATATTACATACATGGAAAGACACGTAGGAACTGATAATAAGTGTGCTCTCGTGAAAGTGACTCCGCACTAGGAAGTGACAACTGATAGATAAGTCGCATAGCCTAAACATTCTTCAGGAGTATTACACTCTTTTCAATTACACTTCCTTTATCTTATGTCCTTCACCTAATCTTTTCTGCTGGGATGCATTGTTTCTGGATTTATTGAACGTTTTATATTTGAACTTGCTATTCTTTGAAGGCGTTTGGTGCGATCGAGCGTTAATTGCGTGAGGTGTGAAGATGTCGCACCTCACTCGCACCTCCGCAACATTGACAGCCGTCGCTCTCGCAGTCTGTGTTCTCTAGAGATAGAGACAGCCAGCCGCCGAAATAACGCGAACGAATCGTCGCGCGTGAAGCATTGTGGTTGCATGTCTTTATGCGCTGGAGGAAGGAAGACATGAAACTGTTTGCAAGGTGAAAGTGGTGTAACAAGTCCACAGCTTGAACTAATTTGTGCTGTGTGTCAAAGTGGTGAAGCTGAAATTCTTAAAAGTTCGAAAATCTATGTTTAAATTTCATCTCCCCAATCATTTGCTTAAAATAAGTTGTAGCGTCGCGATCATGAAGAGAGAAATATTGGAAAAAAACCATCCGTTATCTGAACAGTAAGATCCCTTTGTATATTGTTAGCCCCAAGTAATCGATGACCTATACAGATGGCCATGTAGGTGTTACATTTCCGCTGGAAATGATGACAGGCTCTCAAGCTAGTGAACAACTCAGTCATAGAACAGAAGGATACTTAAAGGCAGCACCCGCGGAAATCCTTGCGTTGGAGATTTCCTCGAATCTCGGGGACAGCAAACTCATGGGCATGGATGAAACTGCGTGAAAGACGCAAGAAATGAAGGCGTTCTTTCGCATGTGTCGAAGGCGCGGACGAGTGCTCCGCTGTAGGGTGTGCGTGCGTCCCGCCACGAAACCCCGTGAATGGTACGCATTGCACGCGTTGCACGCATTGCAGACCACCCACGGCGATAGCGTTAACTGGCGCGTCGAACCATTGAAAACCCGCCGTATCCGCGACACCGATTCTTGTTTCTCTGCAGGTAGGTCATCATTCTTTGTGTTCTTCTCACATTTGTGACGTGCTCACTCTCTGTTTTATCACTCACACCTCAGCTCCGAGTCGAGGATTTCGGCTGGTTCTGCCTTTAAGGAAATCCTCAATGACTCTGAGGTATGATTTAATGTGTGATAACAAAAAAAAAAGAAGAGGGGTCAACATCGTTATGATCATGGTGAGCACACTTTTCTACTATTCTTGATAGGGGTACTGCACCCACGTCCTTCACTATAGGGTGGTCCAAACATTGGCATTTTGCATCCAATCTTTTGTCGTTCTTCTGTCCAATCATACAGGTTCCTCTAGAACAATGCCAAGCACTATGAATTTTCGCAACAACTCAGACCATTTTTTTCTTCAGCCAATTTCATTTTTGTGAATTCTAGGCGCGCATGTAATGCCAATCTATAAAATTTTGCAAAAGGCCTACTTCGCCTACTTCGGCTGCCAAGCGATATGTGCAATTAAAGGCGCGAGCAAGGTGCGAAGACGCTAATGACCCCTGGAGCATATCTGGCGTCTCGCACCTACATATAATTGAATCGCACCAAACGATTGCCACTCCCCAAGCTGCAGTTGTCCCTATCCTACTGTGCTCGGTTCTACACCGTAAAAAAGGCGGCCAACTCGCATTTCAGCTCATTTTCGGCATTCACTCGTTTGCACATCAACTGGAGATTTCTGACTGCCCTCCATTCTAAAGGAATATCGCTCATGCAACACGCAGGAGAAAGGAGAAGTTGCATCCCAACTTGGCGTGCTGAAACAAAACCAAATTCATTTGCTGGCGACCCCTATCCTCCCACACTCTTTGATTAGGGCGGCACGAAAACCGAGCATATTGGGAAGCAAAAGCTATCACGCAACCTATATGCGGGCAAAATATCTCTGAACAGCAGTGCCAAGTGATATTTGGTTTTAAACACTGCATGAACAGAAAAGCAACAAAGAACGATAATGGTCAGAAATGCAATTTCGCTGCATTTCTTTAGTCACAAAAGCATTGCTCCTTCGAACGCAGTGAAAAAATAAGCTCGTTATGTTGTAGCGATCTTCACTTGGTAATGCGCTTTCTAATATTCATGAATATTCACGCTCTGGAACTCGAAGGAAATCTGAGAGTAAACTTCCTAAAACTTATGACTCACCCTAAGAATATGTATGTGCATTTTATGGATTTATGCCGTTTTTGAAAAATTGCATAGTATTTTGGAAGGATATCACCCCCCAACGAGAAGTGCCACAAAACGCGCCCTTTGGAGTTCACCAAAAATCGCTGCACACATTTCGAAATTTCTTATTTTAGAAAATCTTCACGTAGTACATTACAGGGGTTCAGGAATTCGCTGCCTCTGCTTGAATGTTCCATAATTAGCTAGTCTTGGGAGCATCATGTTGGGCGAAGTCCCTATTTTAGCTAATGAAATTTTATGGAATACAAAACATAAGTGATTTTGGCTATTTTCCCTAGAAGAAAAAACGTTTTGTATAGCCCCAAAATGTGTGGTGGATCGAAACAGGTAGATTATCTTGAACTGAACAGTTGAAAGAAGAATCCATCGTTGAAAATGTCTCACACAAAGTTTTGGGATCCGAGAAGACATCGTGTCACTTGACTAGCCACTAGTAAACCCCAGAGGAGCAAGCAAATACTACTCCTTATTCTTTCGTCGCATCCAGAAACTAGCCAAAGAGATTGTTTACAGGAAATCAATAATGGGATTCCAGCTCCTTAAAAAGGCAGACCTTTTTCTCGCAGAACTGCACTGCATGACAAAAATGCGGTTGCACTTCGTTGAAATGGGCAAATGGCCAGTTCACAGGCGGGTGCTAGGGCTCAGCTACTGGAACTCATTCGAAGGTTTTTTGAGACGTTTCAGGATTAGGTGAAAAATAACAGGAAGTTTTACTCATGGGATAAGAATTCTTATTGAATTGTGCCTAAATTTCTACCATAAACGTACAAATAATCAATTCTTGGAAACACAGTTAAACTTACTGACGGGTATGCGTGTGTTGGCAGCAACATGGATCTTTACAGACGAAAAGACCAGTTTTTCCACGTACTCTTCTAAACTCATCCGGTAACTACCAGGCGAATAAAGATTTTGAGTGTGTAAGCACATTTGTTTTGCAAATAATCGATTTTCAGTCATTCTATTCTATTGCCTCATGTTACATGACGTGTATAGGTGATAAGCAAGCACAGCTTACAAAATCATTTCATTTGGTGTCATGACGGAGTCTTTTTCAAACGAATGCGAAAGCGATATCGTTTAACGACCTCTTGATTCATAGCTTTTCAATGCATCGAGTGTTACTTCATTTTTTGCGAGCGCCAACCTAATTCTTTTTCTTTTTGCGTATTTTCGGTGTACGCCTGAATGTACGGAATGGTGAAAATATCCCGACGTACCTCATACAAGAGATTCTTTTCGTTGCATAAACAACGAGAATAGTAATGTCTCAAAAATATGTACCAATAGTGACAGAAATAGAAATGCTAGTCTTCAGTTACTATTATTTATCATATTTAATTGGAAACAGCTGTGTGAGTCTCAAGAGAAGATACTTGAGTCTCCCATCTCTTCAAATAACGAGGCATTCTATGCCAGATACGTGCGTCAGAAGCGCATCTAGTAGAAACTGCCCCAATCATAATGCGCACGTCTACAAGGGCGGTGAAACCTTCACATGATCTGGTGCTTTTTAACGGGGCGGAAATCACAATGTTCCTAGAATGTTGCAGCCATTATTTTGTAGGAATGCAGATGTATGGCGAAGTATTTCGAAAACTTTGTATGTTGCATCTTCTAGGGGGGATGATTCCATGGTACTCACCCCTTGCATTTGTTATCTTCGTTCATCCATGAGTACAGCAATTCCTTAAGAAATAAATAAGTTCCTGCATCTAATCGACGGAACTGTTTTCCAAGTGCATTGACCCCGCACTAACAGCATTCCTCATGTCGCACCCCCTTCCCCGCCCTCCCTTTTTTAAAATACCATTTTGTGAACTCAACAGGGCATTTCTAATGAAGTTGAGAAGCCAACCAGCTGAGTTAACCTTTCAAGCAACATCTAAAGAAATGAATATGCTGATCTACCTTTCGATGAATGTCCTTGTACTAACAATGCAATGTACACAAAGCTTTTGTTTCAGAGATGCCATCTCTCTTAGCTGTGGTATGCTTGGCTATTCTGACGTTTGCACATTCCACGCAATGCAGTGATTCCGCGGTCAGAAAAGGTATTCGGACTTAGGAACAGTCCTAAATATTAGTGGTGAAATGTCTCAAAAATTTCGCATAAATCGGCCATGACAATCATTTCCTGCTCCAGAAAACCCACAAAAGAATCTACATACACCGTAAATAATTCTTCGAAAAATAAGAGACGATGTATTTTTATTACTTCGAGCGAAAAAGAGATTTGCCTGAATGGAGGCTAAATAAATTCATGAAAATCAACAGGAAATAGAGATCAAGAAACGTTGTAATTCGACTTTCCCAACCAAGAAATGCAACTCGATTGGGCGTAAGCCAATATTTAGCAACATGGCGGCATTATTGTACCTCTCCCAGCTTGAAATTAGGTCAAATACGCAATATTTTTGGGATTCTCCAGTAGGAACTTGGAATATTTCCATCCATATTGTTCTCTTTACCTGCGTATCATGCCCAGCCACTATTTCGAGCCATCAATGATTTGATTTTCACTATGACAGGCTTTCTAGAGGTCACGATAGAGGGAGGATGAAAAATGCGGAATTCAGCCAGGATTATGTTCCTGGACTATGCACAGTCCTTGAATTACACTTTGCCACGTAAACATGATGGTGATGAAAAACAGCCGAAAATCTTTTCTAATGAAGTACATACAGTGGCGGTCAAAAGTATTGCAACAAGTGGTTTTTCGGGAACACTTCTTGGATGATAACGCTCGAAATCGAAATGCCTGTGGAGTTTGCCGTAACCAAACACACTCACCTTAGGTTAGAGTAGCTTGAGGAACAGGGCTGTCTTTCAAACTGTTGACAGAGTGGGGTAGGACACAGAAAGATCCTCAGAGGGCCCCTTCTAAATTGACCTCAAATGAGATGGTGAATGCCAATCAGTGATCGGCGCACATACCTTTCTTAGTGGATAAGAGCTGAATACGTTGCGAGGAACCCAATTCGTGGTGACACAACGACTATGGGTATAATTCTGTGAGATTATTGATACTGTGGACAGTGGCAAATAACAGATTTCGACCTCTGTGAATAAACTCCTTTCTTTGAAAAAGTATTTGGTGAAATGTGTTGAAAATTTTATATGAACAGTAGATACTCATGCGGAATAGAAGAAAGCTGAAACCTCACCATTTCACCAAATACTTCTTCAAAGAAAAGAATTTATTCACAGAGGTCGGGATCTGTCATTTGCTACTGTCCACAATATCTCACAGAATTACTCTCATAGTCGTTGTATCACCACGAATTGGGTTCTTCGCAACGTATTCAGCTCTTATCCACTAGGGAAGGTATGTGCGATGATCACAGACTGGCATTCACCATCTTATTTGAGGTCAGTTCAGCAGGGGCCCTCTGAGGATCTTTCCGTCTCCTACCCCACTCTATCAACAGTTTGGAGGACAGCCCTGTTCCTTAAACTACTCTAACCCAAGCTGAGTGTGTTTGGTTCCTTCACAGTCCGCAGTCTTTTCGATTTCGGGCGTTATCCTCGAAGAAGTGCTTCCACTTGTTGCAATACTTTTGACCGCCAGTGTGAATCAAAATGTTGCCAGCTTTGCGTGCAACAGTACGTATTTGTCTGCTACAGTGACACTCGCGATCCCTTCCTCTGAGTTCCGCTTCCGAACATTTTAGTATAGTCCCTTCCAATGTAACTGCATAACGCATAGAGGCTTGCTACGTAAATCTCGCTTAGTTTAATCACTCACTAGAATTGAGGTCGGTGAGAAGGAGCGAAAGAGGGTGCACGAAGAAGTCAATACTATGTACTACAAAAGTGTTGTTAGTTGCGGGAAATGCGTAAACATTTTAGCAGCTCCCTCAGCAATCAGAAGAGATCCAAAATTGAAGTGTCAAAACGGCGGAGTCCTAGACGCTAGAAAGACTTCTTGTTTCTGCCCACCTGGTTATGCGGGAGGCATTTGCGAGAATATCGTGAGTTTACGTTTTCTTTTTATCTTGAGAATGAGTTAATGGTTTTAACGGAAGTTGGAAATTCGTGTTTCTCCTCAGTTTTTAACGTTTTCATTGGAAAACTACTGCTTTTCTGTTGGTAACGCAGATCTGCACACCTTTGGAATACAATAAGAACACTATTATTAGTACAAAATACGGAAAAAGGGTATTTCATTTTCTGTGAGAGTGTTATTTTTTCTTGGGAGAAGCGGTATTCGAAAGCTCGTGCAACATTCATTAGGCCGTTAACACATTCGCGACAATGTGCTCAACCGGTTGAGCACGCATGGTGCGACGCGTGGGACCGCGTGCTCAACCGGGTGAGCACGCACTTCTCACAGCTACATTTTTGTGAAGGAATCTTAATGGGGAAACTCCTATACAGTGGTATACTAACAAATGTTCAAGCGATCTATACACGCGATGGGCAGAGCAGATATCCCCTCGTACTTCTTTAATGCGTGGGTGAAACTGACAAGTAAAAGTACAATTTATATCAAGATTAACACACTTACTTGCTACCTCTCATGCAAGTGAACTTCTTAAATTAGCCTTAAGCTCGTGCATATCTGCGTTTTGGTTCGTCTCAAATTCGCGCATTTTCGGAGTATTATGCAGCAGAGGAAAAATTCCTACCGTGTGGGACCACGTGCTCAAGCGGTTGAGCACGGGTCCTACTTGTGCAAAAGCGCGTATGTCCCACGTGACACACCATGCCAAAAGCGTAAGGTCGCGAATGTGTTAAGAATGTTACCGCATCGAGCGAGCAATAAAAAATCACTGCAGATTACAGCGAATTCGTTAAGCACTGAACAATGGTGTAAATTGGAGAACGTTGGAACCCACTGCCATATCCCAAGTAGCTGAACAATCTTCATCAAAATCTGATGGGCGACCTCAATTTGATTACCTAGAAATGCATTCAGAACCGCTGCGGAGCCACAACAGATTCCACAGCTAGGTCAAGTGCTGTGGTTTTTAATCGGCTACTTTTCGCACAGGCTCTGCGGAAGTTCCGAGAAAACTACGTAGAACAATCCAAGTAGCTCACTGAAGTTCAGAAGACAAGAGCGACAGAATTCTTACATGATGTATATATGTACATGTACAGCACATGTACACTACACTACATGTGCACTTACATGTACAGCAGCATGAAATGGATCAACACGAAGCCACGCTCGCCTCCAGGCTTCTCCGGTTCAAAAATATTAGGCGGTACAACTTCAGTGGTGAAGCAGCAACTATTCCACCAACGTTTTCACTTTCGAAAATATCAAAAAAATTATACGAATAAGATGTGCCCTTTGACTGTGCTACATACTTGGGCAAGATTTCGTGGTAGTTCGGAAAGTCGTAGGTGCCATGTGGGTTCGACAGTAAATCAAGTTACGCGGATGTTCCGAAACAGAATTTTCTGTTCTCTCTCCGAACACAACTTTCGCAAAAGTTGGTGCGTGACGTCATACATATGTAGCTTCACGTGGGTTCCAAAAATCGGGAGGCAGTACCAAATCATGTTCCACGGAAGTTATGAAAAATCTCTGGATTGGTATCGGAACTTACCTCGTCAGAATAGATTAGAGTTCTTTGAGTTCTCTTCTACAAAACCCTCGCCGAGATCGCGCAACGACTGCTCCGCTGTCTGTATTTTGTCGGAGTCGTAGATCATAGCCTACCGGAACAAATATGACTACCACCGGCTTCCTAATGGATTGAGTGCTGAGGAGGATTTTTGAGTTAAAATAACTTGAACAAATCGCCATTCCTATATGCAAAGAATGAACAGGAAAAAACGCCGGATGTTTTCCACCAACCTGATGTTAGTTCCTCAAAAAATAGATGCAAAATACTGAGGATATTTTCACATGAAGGTGTGTTACAATGGAGGAACCGCCAATAGAAATCAATGCAAATGTGAAGCAGAGTGGAGCGGGAAGTTCTGCGAAATACGTGAGTTATTTGACTGTTGGATAGCCAGCGGAGATCCTTGCAAATGAAAAATTTCAGCGAAATGCCTTAAAAAGGGGATTTCACCAGAGACCATGTTGAGTGAAGTCGATATGGTGTTTATGGTTGAGTTGACAGAACAGGCTCATGACCAGGTGAGAGTATACAAATAAAATGTACATTCTATTATACTATGTATGATCTAGATATTGGTGGGATGCGATTTTCAGTTAAAATACTTCAACGAGCAGTTCGCTGAAATTATTAGAGATATTCAACAGCAGAACCTCTCATGGATCAAAAGGTTCCACCTGGTGGCCTTCAACTCCACTTGTTCGTTGCCAATCATCTAATTTATTAGTTACACATGTGTTGCATTCTTTTCTTAATCTAAAGAGTACGTCACATCCTTCACACTGTTAATATCAGGGGCGGATGTACTGGTCACGTCTTCTATCAACGATCCTCATCGGATTATAGAAGGACTTAATAAACTGAGAAATAGCAATGTGACGGATACGGGGTGCCATGTCAAGGTAGGTCACTATGTGTTTGAAACAGACTTCACTTAGCACCTTTTCACCTACGAAATTCCGCTTTGGTCACCTGTTATTATATTGAGCAGCTATTTGTGAATCAGATGTGCTGCTGTTCAATAGTCGACTTGTGCCGAATCCAATAACGGAACACTCTGTGCATGAATACTTTGAGGACACTTGGATTCTGCTGCCAGAATGAGAACTAACCCCTCACAAGGCAATGCTTAGTGTTAGGTGGGATTGCAATGCGACCATTCGCTGGAAACTGCAACAAACCCCACTGCTACCGGTGGAGCTCGGATGCATTCTTGAGATCAGCCAACATAAACGTGTCAACACCACACTGATTTACCCATAGTTAGCACGGGCGTCAACGCGTCCACCATGGGCAGTCTCATTGATTCATCCAGGCCCTTGTCAATAATGGTGGCAAATACACAGCGCAGTGGTCAATAGTATTGAATGAGAAAAAAATTGATCTGGAAAAGAAGATTGAAATTGGCGGGAAATTTCTGCGACAACCTAATAAATGCCTATTCTATAGGGGGTGGTGTGAAAAAAAAAACTTCTTTTTCTCCTCAAGATCGTCCCAAGCTGAAATTCTTTGTATAGAATGGTATGATGAATGGTAATCGACCATTTGGTACTCTGTATGAGCTACACAGTGTTTTTTTTTCAGCTCTGGGAAGGATTCCAACGTGTTTTGCAATTGGATCCACCAGCAGGCTCCTTGATAGAAGTTTTCTTGGTGAGTTAATGGTGCATAAATTTAACTCGTCGAAAAGAGGCGTTGAGATCTCAACAGGAACCCGTGCTGCTCGAGAGCTGCAGCGCTAGTGGAAGAGTTAGAGATCTGGGCTGAAAATCTCCTGTTCGATCCAAGTTTTTGCGGTGTCACTCTCCGAGGTGAATGGTCGACGGCTCGACCAGCAGCATTTTCAGCACATTAAAAAACGTTTTTGGCTGTATTACCAGCTAACTTAATACCACTTAACCTCAGTCCGTAGGTTTGGTGGTTTCACTTCCTATTTTGGGAGGTGAATCACGGCACACTCCGAATGAAAACACAAGTTTTCTATACTTCTTCTTTTCTACGGCAAAATCTAAGACGGCGTTAGTTAATGTCCTACAGCAGCACTATCTCACTGTTGACGGACTGACTTACAAATTATAGAGTACGTTCCAAATTATTGCAGACGTCAACTGATGATAGCGATAACAGCGACCGGGTCGAAACGGTTTATGAGAAGATGAGACACCTCTACATCAACGTCAATGTGTTCCTCTCTCACACGACACTTTTCAAACCAAATGGCTTTGCGTGTAATGCCACGCAGGTAAAAGCTGCAGTTCCATTCAGTTTTCACCTTTTCAAATACTGAATAGAAGATGTACAAAAGTTCAACCATTCGCTGTAGATATACATAAGTGTATAATATGATCTCGAAATGAACTGTATCCAGTTGCAGTCCAACATCTCTGCCGAGGAGGCGCTGGACCATTCTTGTGTTGTTGTCCCGCTATAAAAGCAAACATTGCATTCATAGAATCCACATTCACTGCGTTTCATAAATGTAGGCATAGGTAGCTCCCAAAGGGGTGAGATGGTGATCAAAAAAGTGAAGGTTGTCTGGGCCGGACTGACTGCAGTTATAAGGCAGGGCCACAGGACGTCCTTGCTAGCCGAAATTCTGTACGAATTGTCCACTGTGAGCAGCTGAAGATTTGGAGGATGCGGTTTTGGATGAGCGATATACTATGAACGCAGATTTTCTCAGAAACTTCACAGAGAGGAGCAGACCGCGTGAGATTAGTTTCGTCCGAGGAAGTTCGACAATTTAATAGAATCTGTGTGTCCCATCATTATGAAACATACTGTAGTTTACATACGTATGGATAACATGGGGAGGAGGAGCATTTCTCGTCAGATATTATCCACTGCTATTTCTATAATACAATGTGCAATTTTCATTTGTTGCTTCTAGCAAGTTGCTACGAATCACTCAGAAGATCGTTCATTCTTCTAAATGAATAGTGTGGTTGCTTGATTATTTTGCTATGGCTTCTTCACGACTTGGTGATCCTTCACTTCGGCTTGTGTAAATCGTTCAACTACTGTTCAGAACATGTTGGTTATTCATTTACTCTTCAAACTGGAAATGGGTCATCGAACTTTATTAGAACAGTTGGTGATATATGGACGAAAACAAAAAGGACAGCTATGTAAATAGCAAGCCTATTTGGAAAAAAATTAAATATAGGGACTAATTTGGTCAAATGGTGTTGTCCTAAATGATGAGTATCACAGAATCACAGCAGCCCCTGTACTCGTGCATGAGTCGAGGTGTTTCAGGACGACTACAACAACGTTTACTTACTGACGGGAGGAGCAATAGGGAAAGTCTTCCCTGTTCAGCCTAGATACACTCGCGACGTAATCTTTTTTCAGTTTTCTCCTTAGGAATAGTTTCTTTAGAAGAGGTGAGTCGTTTAGGTGGCGCAGATAATTCCGCTACAGTACCAAAATGCTGAGGTGTATCGACAACGAAGTGACCACTGTGGAAAACCGATGGATGTAAGTTCTTTTGAAAATTGTCAGTTTGCTCATCGCAAGATCTTCAATGCATCAACACCAGGTTTACTTTCCCGTGGACGCCTACACACAGACTATCCAACTCAACACCTTAGGGTATCAGAAGTATGTGCGCATCTATGATGGCAAAGGTGAGGTCCAAATAAAATTTGCTTCACTATCCCGGAGTATATTTCACCCAACCCACAATTTGATAGTTTTTCCCGAAATTCTGTCGCTTTTCAACTCTTCCATCTGGAATGACATTTTTCGAGACCTAAAAATTGAAAAAAAATTTATCGGTAGTCACAGTCACATTTCTTCGAAAATTCTATCGATGCCTCAATTTTGGCTTTTTTCATCTTTACCTACGGAATGCCCATCACCATGCAGTAAAATTTTGTTTGTGTAATCATCGATGATCGTTTATACCGCTGCCGGATGCAAAAAAAAGTGAGCGGGAGGGGGGTGTGTGAAAAAATTGGGGTCTCCGCCGTTTTGGAGATCCGTGCAGGGAATAAAACCAATAAGAATATCATTTATAATAAAAGTATTTGATACAAATTATTCAAAAATAGTAATAAAAATAACCAATTTGTTCCCCTTCTCTACCAAAGGAAACCACGAATTTCTACTCATTGGGTTGAATCGAAGACATCCAAAAGTAGTCAGTGAAGCTCTTGGAAAGACTCAAATGTAAAAGGAGCTGCAAATGTTAGTCAGCCATACCTTATCGCTATGAAACCAGCAACTGCATCCAGAACATATGTAAGTGACAAATGCTCGGACTCGCCTTCGCTGAGTCTCACAAATGTCGATTTCAACCCCTTTTGTTGAAAACTAAGAATACGCCAGTAACATGGTCCCGCAAGGCGAGCAAATACAGAGCTCGCAGGAGGCGAGCTCTGTACTTGTTTGAGAGCATCGTTCTGTTGTCCTTGTTCACGTTTTTTATATTTTTATCCCTTTTGCGGCTATCCAAAAACACAAAACTCAGGCAGAAAAGTCGACGGATTCACTCTCTTGAGGGATTCTCTTTCTGATTGGGATATTTACGACATTCGTGGCGGTGAGTTCATCATTCCTAGGTATGCAAGGTTTTCCCTGAATGAAGCAGTAATGACCGAATTCACATTTGTTAGGATGCGGCGAAGGTTGGCAGCAAGTTGGGCAATACTGTCTGCAATTTGTGGTTTTGCCCAGAGGCTGGCATGAAGCTCGGGACTATTGTCATGAAATTGGCGCAAATCTAATCGACGATCTGAACAGAGAGAAACATGACTTCTTGGCAGGTAAGTTTTGTTCTGCAAATAGCAAATCAGCACGAATCTACGCAGATCAGCAAACATGCTAGTGTATTCATTGAGTAATATGCCAGATATATTCTGTACTCGAATATTCGATTTCGAATAAGTGGACAACCTGAAATGTTTAGGAAAAGGAAAGGGCTACACCCTTGGGTAGAAGATAATAAGGGCTGTGAAAGTGGGTGTTTTTGGAATATTCAATTTTTCAGATGGGCCTTAGAATTGCTAGTCGAATTTTAATTGTATTTTTTTTATTTTTATTCTGCCAACACTCTATGCAACAGTGAATAGAGGTACCGGACCCAAAACCCCTTACAAGTTCAAGACAGTGTTTCACATCAGAGGTCATTTTTAGCACTTTTGCGTAAAGAGAACCCTTGAATAAGCATGAACTGCTGAAACCAACGATACATGTTACACACCCTGAAGAAGTGGGGAATCCTCGAGTGAAAGCGATTTTTTAATGGCATAGGGAGGGGTATCGAAGCAGAAATCTTCAATACCACGCTGCTTCCAGCAATGATATATGGGTGTGAAACATGGGCTCCTACAAAGGTGGAAGGAAGAAAACTAGAAACAACCGTAAGAGCAATGGAAACAGCCACGTTAAGATTCAGTCTCAGAGACCGTATCACAAACGAAGAAATTCGAAAGAGAACAGTGGTTAGAGACTTCATCCAAGAAATCAGAAATAGCAGAATGAAGTGGGCTGGACACGTTGCTCGCATGAACGATGGCCGGTGGACGGCGAAAATACTGAACTGGTATCTACGGGACATAAGAAGACCCTAAGGTAGACCACCAAAACGCTGGCATGATTTTATCAAGGATACGTGCGGTCCTGCATGGATACAAAGAGCGAAATACAGAGAAGAATGGCCTAAGATCATGGAAACCGATCATCGCGGAATTTATCGCCGCTGAATGATGGTCGTCTAAGGTATCTAAGGTAAAGGAGGGGAGCGCTCGCCGGTTGTGGAAGGGTTTCAACTGTTCAGTTGTTTTCAGTTGGCTTTCAGTTGTTTTGACAGGGCAGATGCCTTCGCTACATTCTCCAACCACGGACTAATAGTGAGAACCACAACTGATTACTTCCTCCTGCGTAGGCTTCGGTAGGACGCTTCATAGGGTATTTCGGGGGATTTTGCGTACATCATTTGAATTGAGTAGGTCCAGAATCTGTTAACATCTCGAAACTAAGAGTGAGGTGATGCATTGCCTCAATGAAGATTAACATTGATTGATGCTTATGTTTCCTTGAAACCTCCTGCTTGTGGTTTCCGCTTTTTTAAGCTTCCATTATATTCCTCAACACCAGCGCTAGGATCCATGAATGCATAACCACGGGAAACCAGGCGTTCTGCATTCAGGCTATCAAATCAGCTTTCGTGCGCTGCTTCTTTTATCATTAGATTGCTTATTTGATAGTCATGAATCCCAGCCCAGTAGCAACCCTCAGAATGCCACCAACACCAATTTTTACGAGATTATTCAGGAAAGTTAACTTGTTGTAGGCGTAGCAACATATTCCTGCGAGGATCTCAAAAACATTTTCCAGACGTAGCACATGGATTCGATTTCTGGCTTGGGTTGTACAACAATGGCAGTGGCTATCTATGGGACCGTGGTGATGGCATTGCTCCTCTACCGGTACTTATTGCACATTACTCAGATTAGGGCTGGTTTGAATTTTGCATTCAGCTTACTCAAAACCGACAGTATTGGGCAGATGGTGGATCTGCACCACCATACGATCCACAAAGACCATGTGTTGTTTGGAACGACTCCGTCCCGGAAGGCAGTTATCAGACATGGTGCGGTTCTCTAGCTTCCATTTTAAGAAATACTGCAGGCTAAATTATCTCCTTTTCTGCAGGACGCTCACGGAATGCAGCGATATCCGTACATTCGTGTGCCAAAAGTACCATTTCAATCAAAATCATGAGCCGAATGCTACGCTGCCAAGTAGACCCCTATCTTTCTTTCGTTATGGAATTCAAAACGGTGATGGGAAATCTTTGCAGCTCAAATCACCCCCGGGAAGTGGCGCGTATCCATTTCCGTTAGGCGTAGACCTGGGCAAGCAGAAGAGACGTGCTCTGTTGCGGTTCGAGTTCAAAGTGGTCTACAGATCATCACTGGTTTCTCAACAAATGCAGCTCAAGACTCACCAATAGCAGATCCCATCAAAGAATCAAGTAAGTGATCTACTGTCCTCACTTTTTATCCTGCATTTTCTCTGATTTATCCTGATTGTATTATTGGCTCATACATGAGAAACAGAGAAATCTCATTACTTAAACAGGTATCGTGCGATAAAAACAATCATGTGCTGTGAAATTCTTACTTCTAAAGCACTCAAAATACGGTGTTCAGAATATGGAAAATGGAAACCGTTTTGGTATTGAATGGAAATTAAATAATTTATTTAGTCCAACTGATATCCTAGAACGAGTTTCGAAAACTCCGAAATTCAAGAACAAAGCAATGCTACATTCTTTTTCATCTTCTTCCTATCATCCGTGAGAAGCTGCACAGCTCCTGTTTATTCAGACACCAAAACTTTCCAACTTTTCGCAAATTGAATATATCTAATGCAGTACTCGGTTCCAACCATGTTTTGAAGCGAGTTTTCTCGGTAGCAAGAACTGGACGAGGTGGTATGTTTGAAGACCCGCATTGATGTACAATGAAAGACACCCCCCCCCCTCAATGCCGCCAGAGCATCCACTTCCGAGTGATAACAACTGGACCTGGATGCATCGATGGGATTACCTAGGGTGAACGTGTTCAAGCCCGCCATAATTGATATATGCTGCCCCTGGAAAAGCTGGGGCCGTAGTAATTGCACTATAACTGCCGGTTAACCAGCAAATTAAACCGGCAGTTGTACATTTCATAACCCGGAACCGTTGTGAGGTCAATATGGTGTGAAAAATCAGAATATCAACTTAGTTTCGATAACCGTGATATAACCAGCGGGTTACACCACGCTTTGGATCCTGGTCTCGGGCGCTGCGAAACCATCGGTTGAGCAGATCGCACAGGCACTGCCATATCGATATTGCTAGAGTGCGCGCAGAGAACGCGCAGATATCATAGACGCGGGCAAATGTCAATGTCATGTCGAGAGGACTTTTTAATAACCGGGATCTCCATTTGCTCCATTTTTATGCTTTTGCGCGCGCCAAACGAATGCTCATCCAACTACGCATCAAAGCTGTGAATCTGATGCTCCAAAGGACCAAGGATATGAGGGAATTGTTTTTGTTTGAAAGCCTCTAACAGTTCTTTTCATCAAAACGAAACAATGAACCAGCTTTCAACATCTGCACAAAAAAACGGATCCTATCGCATCTTGAATTAGAATTCAACATATTGAAATGAAATTAACAGTGTTCGAAGCGCTGCATATCGAGGCTTCACACTAAGTATACCACTTTTGACTAGTTTGTATTAGTTTGTGAGAGACCATTCATGTCTTCCTCCACCAAGTGAGATGTGGGAGAGTGGTTAACGCGATAGGCCACTGTGATATTAGTGTGGGGTTCGAATCCCACAGATGGTCAGAGGTTTGCATTTTCGTACTTCACCTTTTTGATCTCATTCAAAATAGTGAAAAAGTTTTAAGCACATTAGTTATGCGTGCTTCTGCCATAGAAATGGAAAAAACCACACAAAAGATATATATAAAATGATTGACTTTCAATACAGTGTTCAGTAATGAATACTTTCCCTATGAATCAGTTATCTCATTAGAATACTTTCCCCATGAATCAGTTATCTCACTTCTAGTACAAAATATATTTACAACTGCGATGTGTATGTAGTCGGTTTCCATCATCACTATGTAATTGCGAGAGATCACTCGCACGCTGGCGCAGTGCGATGACTGCAGTCTCACGTGCTGTTTGTCACGCTTTCAGTTCCTCCCGCGAGCGGAATTTTGCAAACAAGATTGAGAGGCATGGATCCAAGAGGATTTCGTTCAAGTGATGGCTGCATTGTGGCTATGTCCAGGTTATAAGTCGGTTAACTTGGGGAACCGGCAGTTGTCCGAGGACAAAACTTCCTCTATAACCGTTGGTTACGGCACAATTACTACGGCCCCTGGTTCTTGGTGTTGGTAACTGACTTGTAACCCAGGAGCGAATGGATTTTCACGCATAGTTAGCCGGATGTTTTACCCCTTTCCTTAACATCTAACACCCGCATAGCGCAAGGGCAGAAAACTTTGTATTAAAAGGAAATAAAATGAAAAATGGGTACAAAAAGGACAGCATAAGTGAACTATGTAGTTGAGCAGATAGTGGTGCAGAAGGTCCATAGAAAGAAGGTAAGGCCTGAGCTTTGTGCTCACTTACTGAAGTTTCAAGGCTATAGGCGAAGGGCTAAAAAATTGGCAAAGTAGAGCGAAGATTAGTGAAACGAGATGAGACGAGAGAACGAGATGCAGTAGTTTCTCAGAGAAGCACACCCAAATGCCGATAAAAGTTTAATTTTTCTTTTGAGAAGAGAACCGGATGATCACCTACATCTATCCCAACAAGCCTACTACACCACTGCTCACACATTCCCTCATAGCTGATCCGGACAAGGGTATGTTTTTTTGTGTATTCTTTCCTAATGAAAACTTTTTTCTTTGTGGTACCTTTTTAAAAGTGACGATGTTCTGAGCTTGAAAAGAATTTCTCGAACCTTCCGATTATCCTGCTGTATGAATAGAGCAAATTCTTCTGAAAATCCACTTTGTTTTTTCATAGGAATATTCCATAACGCAACAACATACGGAGTGCGTGTTGGCTGTGCTCACTCCTGGGTGTCTCAGACGTTTACATGCCCTAATGGTGGAGGTGACATGAGCAACATCTACTTCTCGGTGACTTCACTTGCTCGTTCACTCTTTATCTACGTATTTATTCATATTTTCTATTTGCATCGTTCATTTGATCATTCTAGGGCCTGTTAAGCTTTCATTCAACTTAGTGCTATAGTGAGGTGACATATCCACTGTCCGAAAAATGATGTATATGCTGGAGCTCGCGATGCTTCTCTTTTCCAACCAATACATGCGTAAAGTTAGTGAAGGGAGACAGCATCCGATTGTGATTGGAAGATACTTAACCAAATGGAGAACGTACCGAAATTCTCTTGTTCAAGCACTGACTCACTTTCATTCTCGGTAACTGCAGGGATGAAAGAAGTGTCCTAGGGGATGGCGGATCAAATAGACACTGTTGACAGTCCTATGTGAGTCAGGTTATGGAGTAATATATAAAAGTAAATGTGCAACCTGTTTCTCCTCGTACCCCCTAAGTAAGTCCTCATCCCCTCACGGCTCGGTTAATCCGCTGCGAACACCCTTGGGAGCTTGGGCGAACTTTATGATAACCATCGGTGGGGCACAGGTAGCGATTTTTTTTTGTGTTTTCGTCATAGTATACAAGCCGATGGTGATCCAACGGAGCATGAAACCTGTTTCGCACGAATTTTCATCACACCTCCACAAAGTGTGGGTAGTTATATTCTCGTTGCGTAAGCTGCACCCATCTTTCTTCATGAGCGATTATTATAATACTTTTCGCGCACCGGGTGCATCTTCTCCAAGAAGCGAATCTAGTGGAAGATTATTCCTAGAGCAGCGAAGATGGCAGCAAAAAGAATAGGAGCGCTCAAAAAACATCGATTATGCACTGCAGAAGACCAAAGACGCTGATCGAGGGTAGCTCTTTGACTCGAAGGCTCTCTCCGTTACGACGGACACCTCAGAAATCTGAAGGTCACTTGAGCAGGATAACAATGTAGTTGGATCCTTAAACCTCTCACCAAGTGGGTGATGGTATCATACGTAGGTACAACAGGTCTATACGTGTGATGGTGCGGGTCCGTTGTTCCGCCTACGTCAACAGGCCAAGAGCAGGGACGCTACTGCTCGAGCTATGTAAGGTAAAACCAGGTGGGCTAGACATATGATGCGACAACGATGTCAGATGGAAGAGACGTTAGAGGGTGAACTCAGAGGGATGTCAAGCGCACAATGGCAAAGAACCCATTGGGTAACTTTCCTGGCACATGACAAGAAAAAGTAAAAGAATCACTGACAATAATTACCATGTTCGCTCTTCTTCGCTGGAAGCGGCCTGGATCCTCACCAAATATCCGGGAATGAGCAACAAGAATGAAGGTCTATCATTAACAAGTGACCTTCTTCCTTTTATATAGTTATGTGAGCTATCCAACGTAGATCAATTAAGATCCGGACATTGAGTGACACTCACTTGCCCGCTGCGAACAATCGTGAGCTATGCGGACTATTCCGCAATACGCTGGAAAACGCTGGTGGGTTAAATCTCGATTCTGGGTGGTCTCATAGTAACTTGCCTGAGACAACGTCGAGAACTGGCAATGTTGGACGTGTAGTGCACAGTTGGCCGTGTTTGGCCGTGTAGTGCACAGATGAAGAACGCCTGAATCACTTTCATACCTCTAAGGAAGACGGTGTTTGTCGAAACGTCAGGTCGTAATAAGGTTTCCACCTCAACAACCTGGTCTGGCACAACAGAAATTATAAGAATCCTTAGCGTTCCGTTAAATTTACTCGAAAAAGCAATGGGGATACTATGAAATGGTAAAGTGAATTTTGCTTCTTGAACGCTCTCATGATCATCTGTTCTTCTATCTTGTTCGCTACCGCTCTGATATTCACGTAATGGAAAATTCTCTACATTGCCTTGGGAAATAACATTTCTGAAGAGAAGTGTTATTTTCGCCCAACCCCTCTTCCTGGATTCTGCATTCCACTACAACTTCTTTAACAAGTTATCTGTATATGTGCTTCAACAGCAAAAGTAGCTAGATGTATGCATGTTGAAAAGAAATAAATAAAGTTTCACTTTTCTTGTGATAATAAATAAAGTATTGTTCGTGTTTCAGCACGTAGGAGAGGACGGTTTCGGGAACATGTTCCAGAGGATGACCTATGGACGCTGTAACGAAACTGGTGAGCAGGTAGAAAAGATCTTGTCAACGTGACTTTGCCATAATATAAAAATTGCAGAACTTGAGTGTGAAAATGGCGGAGTGCTGTATAAAGACAAGTGCTACTGCCCTTCCTACTGGAAAGGTAAGGTCATCTTTGAAAGGGGACTGGCTGTTAATACATACGTAGTAATGAGCAATAAAGATATGCTGAAGCGGAGATCCTTAAGCATTCCAGGAAGAACTTGTAATGTACCAATATGCGTCAATGGTGGGACTCAAACGAATGCAAAATGCAAATGTCCAGATGGATTTGATGGATTTCACTGCGAATATGGTGACTTCTTGAAATCAGATACATAACAAAAATTTATCACGCTTTAGTCGTTATGCGGATGCACTAATCAACCTAGCCTCTCTCTATGATCTTAAAGTGTTGAACTGAGGGCCATAGGGGGAAGCGACAGTGCCTTTGGCGAGCTTCATTGCCTGTCTAGCCAACGAGCTTGCTATCTAACCAGACAAACCAAGTTCGCCAATTGTATAATATTATCATGCATAGATTTCTGCCAAATACGTTGCCCTTCACTAGGGTTTTCAACCGCACGAAAATTCCGACATTTATTTATCCATTCATTTATTGAATGTACCAGATATGCTCAGTACAGGACATTATTAGGTGAGCAAACAAACTCACACAAAAAGGTGGCTAAGCAATTATCGATCAACATTATTTCGAGTCTTGGTACTATTACAAAAGCAAGTATATCATCTCAACCAAAAGCTAGCAAATATGGCTTATTTAACGTTTATTTGTTGCATCCTTGGGACATAAAAAGTGTCCAGAATATCTTGAAGTGTTGTTACTAAAACGGAGGTACAGTGGGTGTTGAGTGCAGTGACCCATCCACGGCCTCTAAAGGAACGCGGCGCGATCGCGCTCTCATGATGGAGTTGTCGCAGCAGTGGCGAATCTGCTTTTTTTTTCTAGGTGTTTTTTCATCACATCTGATGTTACCTAATAAGAAAACTAACTAACTGTTAGGAACACTCCATATTTTGTTGTCCTGGAGGGGATTCCTGCTCGAGCGGAGCTGTCGCGCCGCATGCTTTTCGAGGCCGTGGAGGGGCAATGCCATCAACGTACAGTCCATAAAAAAATCGGCGGACTCCCTTTCGGCGGGAAAGGTGTGCGCGGCGCGGTCGCATCCGATCGGCAGCCTGAGATTCTATGGAAAAACGGGTGATCTACGATATCGACCGACCTTGCGAAGCGGCGCCACGCCCAGCGGGAGTCCGCCGATTTTTTATAGACTATACACTGTATCTATCTAGGTTGCCTGTCGAATTGGCCTCATTACGACCAAAATAACCCTAGTATGATTGGCCTTATGTCGTAAATCGTCAAAAGTTGTGCGTGTTACATGACTAGTTTTTGGAGTCTGCCGCCTTGCCAACTGCGTCATCGTTGTTGATGACCAAACCTTCAGCTCAGAATGGAATGGATATGTTATCCCGCATAATGTAAAAGCAAACACACTTTCCCCTTCGCATTGTCGCCTGCACCTTCAGCATGTCTGGTCAACTTTCCGCATATGTACTGCACATGCGTACAACATCATCACTGATTCCCTAAGAAATTGTTTTACAAAGCAAAATTTCTTCCCGAAAAATGAATAGGCAACCATAATCTTCGGCCAAATGTGTTATCCCTGAGCGTTCGCGTAGAGTCTATGCATATCAGGAAACTAAAGCAGCGATCTCTCATAGATCTTTCATAAACGGCAGTGAGATTATTTTGAATCATCATAATGGAAAAGTAGCGGATTGGAAGATGCCCTCCTTGTTGTTTTTTTTGGGCCCGAGTATTATCGCGGATTCGTATAAGTGCTGGTATAAGTGCTCGAGTATTATCGCGGATTCGTATAAGTGCTCGGCATTTGTTCCTGGGTTTTTTCAGATACTCTGGAGGAGCCCAGGAACAAATGTGGACACATTTTTGTAGCCTTAGCGTTGTGATGTAAAGTCGGCCATCTCTCTAGGTAGATTTACCAAGGATCCATGGGCTGTTCAGTACACATTTTCTATCCTGGCGTCGTGGGAGGTGGGGGGGGGGGGCAAATATTCTGCAACAATCAATAGTACATTTCACATAAACATGGACCTGTCAGTACAAAATCTCTTCAATCCGAGAGTTCGTCTGTAGAAAGTAGTTTTTGATGTGTAAATAAAATCTCAGATGTAAATGAATGAAATTTTTTTCTCTATAACTTTCGAATGTTACAGCGAAGTGTACACCTCAACGTCCCTTCGATTTTGATACCAGTTCCAAAGTCCTATCGATCATCATTGAAACGACAAGACAAACTGTGGATATTATAAGAAAGGTGTGCTTTTCTATGACATGTTTTGTTGCTGTCTGACGGGATGGACTCTATACGTCTTCAAATTTTTGTCATAAGAAGAAGGAATAACCATTCTCCTATGAAGAAAAATGGAATGATTTCAATTTCCCAGTTCAACTTTCGATTCCATTCCCAGTCTAACTCTTTTATTCAAGTTCTGCTTCAAATTCCCTTCTACATGCATGGAGTCGAATGGAGAGCTCGCATACTGTTGCACACTACTCCGAATTTGTCTTTGGATAGTAATCACTCCTCAGTGCGGAGCGAATCCTTCCTCGCCAAGGAAGGATTAAAAACTCTAGGAAGCATTGAAGGATGTGCCAGCTACCAACATTGTCTCCTTCCCCTCTTCAAAAATTTCAGTAAATTTAAGAGGTTAGGTGGTGTTGACGTAAATTTCTTTTGCATTTTGTGTTTCACTGGATCAAAGTTACGTTCTCGGAAAACTCGACAATATTTTTATTTACACCACCATTTTTGAATTAATTAATCTTACAGTTTTTGCGCGATAACCGCATATGTATGCATGCGCGTTTGGACCGACTCGTTGAGCTCTGTAGAGCGACTACAGCGCCGTGGGTGGAACTCATCCAAGTGGCGTGGCCCAACTACAAATCTGGAAAAAGCCTACGAATAGTGAAATCTTGTGTATGTATCTGTGTAGTGGGAATTTGTCTATGCTTTAGGAGAATTTTGTATGTCTTTCGGCCAGTGGGGATGTTCATGCACACGTCCGCTAGCTTGTTGCGGTACTCGATACTGCGATATGTGCGACATGTACGGTCCGTTTGATCGGGGTGTGTATCATCATGAGGGAAAACGGGGCGTGGTACTGTTTTGCGGTTGGTTCGTTCAAATCCTCCTCCTGCCCATTACGGCTGACTCGTTCCCTTCGCGCGCGATTCCACTGCATAGTACTTGGGATCGAATAAAAACCGAATATTTTTGTTAATTTAATAAACAATTTAGGAAGCTATTTGAACACTCAGATTTTTGTCAATGAGGAAGCCGTACGGCTTTCCTTGTCTTTCTTGCAATAAAGCAGTGGTCTTCAATGTAAGAACATTTGAATTTTCAATTTATTCGAAATATTCGATTTTCGGAGGCCAAAAGATTCGATTTTGAATGAATGCAAAATTAAAGTGTTCTAGCATGAGAGGTCAATGATATGCTGTATAATAAACAAGAAGAGCCTTAGAGTTCTCTCATTCTTGAATATCTGAACGTTTTAATGGCTTCCTAAATTGTTTATTGAATTGACAAATTTATTCGGTTTTTATTCGATCCCAAGTATACTATACATGACTATGCAAATGCGACCGGGGCGAGTTGATCGTGGAGGGCGGGAGGAGTCCGCCTCGTTTTCCCTCACGATGATACACACTCGATTGATCGCCATGTCCTCTCCCACGCGAAGTCTGGTCAGCGCTCCGAAGGTGATATGCGATGATCGCACAGGACACTTTACTACGGGCCCTGGTAAATTGTCTCATACGATAAGGATTGAAGAGAGAATAATCAGCCCATTCCTACACAATCTCAGATATGCAACCTTGAATTCGAAAATTCGAAAAAAAAAGTTCCAAAAAATTAAGATTGCCACCATGTCTCGGTGCGCGAACTTCCCGCTTAAGATAGAACTTTTTTAAAGACAAACCGGCGGCATATTTCTGATTTAATAGGCAAGCAGAGTCGCCATCGAATTGCCTTAGACTGGCTAGAAATCATGCCTTTATTTTGAAATCGGCTGCTGAGACGGTACTTAATATGGTGTGCCGGAACCTGTAGCACTGCCGCCAGCCTCATCCGAATCATGAATTCCAATGGACTGTATTTATTCAATGCAAATATTAAGTTCATCATGTTCAGGTTGCCGACAGCATAAAAGCAATAGTGAAGAATGCCGAAAAGGACCACCCAAATTGGTTTAATCACTTTCATATGGTGGCATTTGACTGTGAGTTTCGCATCATTCGTCACTTCAGAGCTCATACAGTTTATATGACGCTTCGATCATTTGCGAAAACATCTCAGCTAAGGTGTGTGGAGCGAGACTGAGAAGATCTCGCACCAAACTATAAGTGGAGTGCAGTGGCGGACGAAGGGGGTGAGGTGCGCCCTCTCTCCGAGAATGGGTCGCCGAATTTCCGAAATTACTTTACAAAATAAAGTCTTGTGTTAGTGTTTTTTTTTAAATGAAATAGCGTGGGGCACATCAAAATTGACCGCGAAAATTACAACAAATCGTCCGAATAACGATCTGATTCCTGTACGACAAGGCCCGACCGCATATTATTGGGTTGGGAAATAAGTTCGTGCGCTTTTTCATGAGGACGGAAACCACCAACATCCAAAAGCAGAATGAATCGTACTAATTGGGTTCTGTAGCTCTTTTCCTTCTCTATCAATGCTGCCAGAGGCAAGTCTGTTTCTCAGCTCCATTTCTGTAGAAAAGTGCGTTGTTTGAGACTACTTAAATTGTAGCCCGCCACCGAAACTCTTGTATCAGACTCCGTGAAATGCACTAAGAACTTAATGAATTTTGTAGTAATGACTTCTCTAGACCAGTAGAGTAGGCAGCAGTGGAAATCCTCACATCCGAGATTTTTGGTAGTCAGTTTGGCTAAATTTTGCGCAGAAAAGTCGAGCATGCCCAATGTGAACGATCACTCCACCTTGAGCATTTCAGGGTTTCGCACGGAATGCGTTAGATTAACTTGCTTGTTGAGAGCTTGCATCAGTACCGATTCTTCCTTGCATGTGGAACGACTCTAGGAGGATAATTGTCTCTATGTCCTATAAATGGGGTGTCCCGAACGAGGATAAATTTGAGGCGATATTTGCTCTGTGCAAAGATGGCAGACCTCTTCTATGGTGTGCTTTCAGTAGTGAAGGTTCCTCTATAAACGCAGTTTGCACTCCTCTCCACAAGAGCTACATTTGATCCACTATTGAAGTGAAGCGATAGTCGGTTGCGAATAGTTGAATTGGAGGGTCACATTCCATGCGATAGAAAAGAAGGTGTAACGGGAATTGAAAGGCATCATTGTGACTATCGTAAAGAGCAAAGCAAGAACTACAAAATAGTTTATGAACTGCAATCAGTTGAAGTCCAAATCACCATGAAGTATTGAATTGAAAAAAGCGCACGAACTCATTCCCCAACCCAATAAAAGAGTGACTCGCCAGAGGCTACCTGACCTTGCACGGGAAGTGATGCCTAGCCCACCGTACACCATCGCCCTTCCGCCAAAAGATTTCCACCTATCCCCGTCACTTCCCTAAAGCCATGTAAGGCGAATCATTCAATGACGAAGATGATTTGAACAGCTAGTTGGAAAACTTTTTCGAAGGAACATAAGGAACAGAACCACTCCCCAAGTTCTGAGGAAAGGTGACGGAACGTTGTGGTGATTTATCATTTTCGAATGTGCTTCCCCACTTTCAAAAAGTCAATGAAATGCTGTTTCAAAAACCGCGAGAATTTTCTTTACATTCTAGTATGTTCTTTGTTGCTCCGCTTGCGTTACTGTGCTGCCTGAATTCGTAAAGTTGAAGTAGTCGAACTTGCTTAAGGACGAAGACGATTTCTTTGGATTGTTCAATGCTCATGGAGCTGAGAAGAATGTCTTTCACCACTTTGTAGCCCCCCCCCCTCCAACACTCTCCGCTCCTTTTGAACTCTCGAATATTTTTTTCTCAGATTTTCAGAGATTTCAGAGATCCGAAACTATGGGCATGTTGAATTTGGGTGAGATCTTCTTGTATGGAACACATTACAGCTTCCGGTATTCAAACCCGTGGCACATATTATCCAGTTGAAGCTATTGTTGATGCTCTCCAGAGAGAAATAAACTATATAACAGACAGCGGAAGTTGCTCCTATCCAATTTATAGGTATGTTGCTTTTGTTCTGTGTCATGATCACAAATTATATGTAGGGGTCGGAATGTGGTAGACTTTCAGAGCACTGCAGGGTGCCTTAACGATTCCTTACATCGGATACCCTGATAGTGAAATGTTCATCATCACCATGGGAAGTGCTAATGATGAAGGACTTCGCAATAATGTATCGCAGCTTGTGGACAATCTCCGAGCTCATGTAAGTTCATCTCTTTTGATATTTAAACCAAGGAACCTTGAATAACTGTGGAATAAAAACGTGCGCGTAATGTATCAGTAGTAGCAAAATCACGCATTAGGAAGCAGAACTGGGCGAAGTTCACGCTGTTCCGTGAACATTCAATTTTTTACGCAGGCTCATGCCATTGCGGTAGATCTAGCGGACTTGAGTGAGCAAGAATTTTAGGCCTGAGAGAACTCTTTGTCTACTTTACCCACTGCAAGTGTGAGTTGCTGTAGGGCCACTTGTATCGATGTTACGATTGCTCAAAATACAAACTTTTGTTGTGCTTTGTGGAAACCGCGATGTTGAGGGAGCTACAGGTCGCTTAAGGGAAGAGCTAGCGATCTCGAGCGACCGATATGAAAACTATGTGCACTTTCGAAAAATGCAGTAGACGTGGTCTCTCTCACGCACGGAATCACTCCTGAAATGAATATTGTAGCAGTGTAGTTATGTAAGCTATATCTGTAGCCTTACCTTGGCGAGCATAGAGTAGTGCCGTGTGGACATGCGCACAAGAGACTCCGGACTTTATATCATGTGTACAATCACACCGGTATGCACATGCGCAGGCGTTGCCCCCTCTCTAACAGTGGTTGTTTAGCTGCAACCAAAAATTATCCGACTTCTTAGATTGCTGTGAGTGAGCAAATTAATCCTTACCTTTGCGTCATATATGCAAATATTCTGTATGCCGTAATGTTTCCAACCGCAATGAGTGACCGTCCACTTTCTCTTTCGATTTTGATAGCTTCTAACCTGGCAAGAGCATGAGCTCTGTCATGTTCTTGCAGACGGTGCCGTTCTTCTCGCAGTCTTCTAACCATCTGAAATCACACGGGTCAATTAGTTCTATACAGTGTAGTGATAGTTTTCATTCAGACTACAACTTAATTGTACGATCATCTTCCATAATTGGAACCAGAGAAATCAGAGTCTCGATAAGGGAATCTACCCTCATGTTGGCTTTAGCGTCACAGAATCCATGCTTAAAGGCAGCACCCACGGAAATTTTTGGTTCTAAGATCTCAGTTTTAGAGAGATGGAGGGTACTCAACATTTTCCTGGAAACAAAACTTCCTATTAGTAACCCTAGAAATACTGTTTCTCGAAGTTCATGATTGTTACGTATCCAACGGGTGTGGAGGAGTTGTGCCAGCCATGGGAAGAGGACCGATAGCAAAAGATCGATAAGACTCTTTTTCACCATGCGGATATTCGCAAAATCACATATTTTTCTGGACCGCAGCATCCCCACACGGCAGCCAAAGAAATAACCATTGGAAAATTAGTATCGGTTAACAAAAACTTCACTCGAGAATCAAAACATCATGAGATTCGTTGACAAGGAAGAAACTATAAAAAATTAAAGATGTGACTAAACCAGATTTTATAGTAGCCGAACAGCCATGATTATCCTAGATTTCTAATGAAAAAAGAATCGCAGCTACCGAAAGTAAAAAAAAATGAGAGGATGAGTCACTCTTGTACGATTCTGAGAGCATAGTGAGAGAATTGCTTTTAGAAGTGCGGTGGTATCGCGGACGTGATTAAAGATGTATAAGTCTAGAGCAATGTTTGAGTTTCTTCCATTTTGTGTTACTTTGTTGTTGTGGTATGCGTTTATGCTTTTGTTGTTGCATTGATAACGATGTGTTCAACATAAGTTTCATTAGGTTATCTTCAGGCTGCCAGATTTTAGCGGAGATAAATAGCGAAATGACAACATGCTCACTGTATATAAGAAGTTCACGTCTCCGCGGTTATGAGTCTTTTGTTCATTTGTTTTTCTTTTTGCTCAGAAGCTAGTTCATGGTGCATTTCAAGGTGCATTAGATTAAGATTATCATTAATGTCGTAATTTACAAACGTTGAATTTGAAGATTTAAAGAAAAGGTTAATTACCCAAGTTTGAGGTCGTTCACCGCGTGGCAAAGTTATCATCGTTGGCCGCCGATTTATGGTGCATCGGCACTAAACACTCGAGCCGCATCGACAATCAACGAGAAGGAGCATCAAGTTGGACCAGTACAGAAACAGGTGGGCACTGTAAGACAAACTTGCAGTGCATGCTAACCGCTTGTTAGATTTTATACTCGGTGAATTTGATGATATATAGCGAAATCAGCTATCCTATCACTAACCTACCTGACCTCACAATTTCAAGAGGCCTTTTCCTCATAGTGGAGGTAGCAGAATCAATTTCTCCTCTCGTTATTCTGTTCTAAATGGCAACATCATTGAAAACGAGAAAAGGGGTGTTAACGCGACATACCAACACATTGTCGCAATTCCTAACTCAGTACGCGCATTTTGGAGATGATGCCGTGGTTACTGATCAGACATCCAGTGGCGAGTTGCTTAACCAAATACAGATGGTTGAAATTCAAATAAGAACTACTCGGAATGCGTTTGAAAAGGCGCTCTATGCCTTCACAGAGACTGTAGATAGCCTAGAAAATCCCCTCACAGAAGAGGAAGAGAAGATAATATCTGAGTACATCAATAAATCTCAAGAAATTATTTCTGAAACTGAAAACCTTCTTACCAAAATGGAGGTGAACAAGCAATGCCTCTCTTTTCATGGTCGAATACACTCTCAAGTGACCAGAACAACGCCTGAGAATACCCTTGGTGGAAACCTCATGGCGCGAGCCGAACTCCCGAAGATACCCATACCCGAATTTAGTGGTAAAACGTGGCAATGGGACAACTTTTGGGAGCTTTTCAATGCAACTGTGCATTCACTGTCAATCTCAGATCTACAGAAATTCAATTATCTTCTAAGGGCATTGAAGGGCGAAGCACGTGAATCTGTCGTTCGATTCCAAGTCACTTCTTCTAACTACTCTCTCGCTATCTCTCATCTGCAACAAAAAGATGGTAATGTGCAGACCATTGTTACAAGTCTGCATAAACAATTGGAGCAATGGAGCGCAAGAAGCTCTGCTCTCAAGGATCAGCGGAAGTTGCTTGACCAACTTTGCATCATTACCACTCAACTTGAAAAGAAAGGTGAGCCGCTCGACAGCCCTTGGCTCTTATCAAAAATTCTTTACAGATTCACGGAGACAATACAGAGAGGAATTCTAAGAGAAAAGGTATCTCCACCCCCGGGAGAGAGTTGGACCTTCAAGAAGCTCATGACAACGCTTGATGTTGTCATAAAATAAGAAGAAGAAATCGAACTGCAAGTGCCAAAATTGATAGGGTAGAAGCTAATGTACAATCAGGGAATGAAGGGATCGAATTTCCAAAACAGGAAGCGTTCACCATTTTGCTTTCATTGCGATAGCAAAGAACACTGGTCAACAGCATGTACCAAGATCACCACACCCAATGCACGATTAGAACATCTGAAGAGATCTCGCCGTTGCATTGGTTGTGGCTCATAGAACCACACCTTTGCTGAGTGCAAATCGAAAGGATGCATACACTGCGGGAAGGAGCATCACTCTTCGACATGCTTCCGATCAACCACTGTCAAGCCATCGCTTCCTACAGCTATTCTGCACAAGAAAAAAGATGGCCGACAAAAAACCGCACAGACACGGCAAAACTTCACCTCCTGCGATGAAGTAGAATCAATGGCGGACGAAGTCGAAGAACACACAGTCATGGCAGTGAAGGACCCCTCACCACCAAAAAAGGAACGGCGAAATATACCTTTTAACAGGGACACTGCATGCACTTCACCCACGTAGCCAACAGCTTCTAACCCTCCACGTGCTGCTAGATAATGGAGCGGACCGCTCCTTCATTGATGCAAGGCTAGCCGACGAACTCGTACTGCCGAATAACGGTACCATCACCATGAACCTCAGAACGTTTGGAGCACAAGCACCAATGAAGATTCAGTGCATTCGCACCTTCTTGAATGTATGGGACGCCGATGGGGTACAACAACCACACCTCTACACCCAGAACAACCTTACGAAGGATTTTTCTGAGGGGGAGCTCGACGACAAGGACTTACAGTTCATTCGTCAGCACCAGATCCACATGAGCGCACACAGTGCAGGAACCATCAATTCAACTCAAATCCTAATTGGGTGCGACCAACCATGGAGCTTTGTCAAATTTGAAGTGGCACAATTCAGACTTCCTTCTGGCTTAATGTTAGTACCTACACGCTTGGGTTACATGGTGTCAGGACAACGATTTCTGAGAAACAATTCCTCTGCGTTACAGCTATATTCGTCAGTTCATACCATCGAGTCCTGTGAGGACCTCGACCCGTGGGGGTTACGCTGGAAAACAGAGTTTCACGAGATGGAAAAGGAGTATACTGAACCAGAAAAGAGGAGAAAGAAGCGATCAATGCCCATGTACTTGATGAGTTCAACAGGTCTATCGGAAAGAGAATCGATGGGTACTTTGTGCGACTCCCTTTAAAGAAAGATCATGAGCCTTTACCAGACAACAGAGCACTGGCCTTCCATCGACTTAGAAGCATTCTTCGTAAGTACGAGAACGACCCATTGGTCCTTCAACAGTATCATGAAGTGTTCAAAGAGCAACTCGTAAAAAACATTCTGGAAGAGGTTGATGAAACACAGGACTTCTTTGTGAAAATGAGGTACTATCTGCCACATCAACCTGTGATCACGCCAGCGAAAGACACAACTAAATTCCGAGTTGTATTCGATGCATCGGCGCACTACAAGAACTGCCTATCATTAAATGATGTGGTGCACCAAGGACCTACCATACTCTCGAAACTGTACGGAATGCTGCTAAGATTTGGCACTGGGAAGTATGTACTTCTGTCGGATGTAGAAAAGGCATTCCTTCAAGTGCATCTGCATGAAAACGACTGAGACTTAACACGGTGCATGTGGATCAAAGACATCACTAAACCCTTGTCAGAAGAAAACCTCGTAGTATACTGATTCACAAGGGTCACATTTGGAATCAACGCATCACCTCTCCTTCTGAGTGGGACAATTCTTTACCATCTAAACAACCATGTCGAGGATAGAACACTAGCTCATGAGATTGCCGCGAACCTATATGTCGACAATCTGTTTGTGTCTGCTGCATCCATCGCTGAAGGAGTCCAGAAATATCGAAACTTGAAAGCTATATTCAACGACATCCACATGAATTTGAGAGTTTCGTATCCAATAGCTCCGAAATTATGGACGCCATATCAAACACAGACAGCTCTCGAAATCTCTCCCCAAAAATACTTGGAGTTCCTTGGAACTTGCTCACTGACAACTTCGAACTAACAGTGAAGCTAAAACCAGATACATTCGTCAGTAAACGAACTGTAGCTCAACAGATTGCATCGATATACGACCTTTTGGCTGGTTCATACCCATACTGGTGAAGGCTAAACACTTCCAGCAATTGCTATGGAAAGAACGTTATGACTGGGATGAACCCCTGCAGGAGAACCATCGAGAGAAATGAATTAACATTACCAATGCTCTCTCTGACTTTCAAAAGCAGATACCTCGAGAAGTTTCCGCACGGACTACCGAATATGTTTTAGTAACTTACTCGGATGCAAGTGCAATAGCAATGACAGCATGCACCTACCTTGCAAGCGATAACGAATCCCGTTTCCTCATGGCAAAATCAAAAATAGCAGACAACAAGCGCTCCACGACGATACCAAAAATGGAAATGAATGCTGCAACTATTGGAGCACGACTAACTCTTAATGTAGTCTCAGGCCTCAAGTCTTCAATACCTATCACTGGTATGGTTTTAACCGACTCCGAGATTGTTCTGAAATGGTTGCAGTGCATACAACGACTGCTGAGCACTGGACCATACGTGAAGAACCGGGTGCGGGAGATACACTCAGACATTCGTGGGGGTGATGGGCAGGTAGGACCCCTATCGCTCCACCCACTTTTTGAGTTGGGGGAGCGTATCTGGACGTCCAGGAAGAGCAGAGCGTGCTATGCATAACCCCGGTCGTCCCCCCATCCGCCGGAACCCAGTAACGCGCTTGGGGGACAGCTGCGAGGGCACGTGGGGGAACGTCTTTTGATTGTCGGGGGTAGGTGCCCCACGATTTTGGGTCCACCCCCAGGTACAACTGGGGGTGGACCCATTTCCACCTGTATTCCACCCCCACGAATGTCTGAGCAGGCTATCGTCCAAACATTGAAAGACATGCAAATCGAAGTGCAATTTGGCTATATTGACACCAGATGGAACTCTGCTGACGTGAGAACAAGAGGAGTGACAGCTCAAGAGCTCTGCACGCACATATGGTGGACAGGGTATCCAGTGAAAGAAATTCAGGAGAAAGGGTTTGCTTCTACATTCTTCCACCTCCCCAGAGAGCAAGATGAGCTCGACCTCGATGCCGAGCTACACATGAACACCGGTACATCCACTGATGAGGTCACAGAAATCCTGAACTTGGCTGCGTTCAACAACAAAATGAATGCAATACGAACCTTGGCGTATGTTCTACGATTCATAGGGTGCATTATAACAAGGCTACCAGAACAGCAGCAAGAGAGATATCGAAATATGATGGCGCACACCATTCCGCTATCACGAAAGCGTCACTTAACAGTATCCGATGTAACGCTCACCGGGTGCTTATTTGGAATCATCAGCTCGTACATTTGAATCCACAATATTGGAAGGAGCTGACCAAAAATCTAAACCTAAAACAGAACAAGGAGAATTTGCTGAGAGCATATGGATGACTCAACAAATCCGACTTAAATGCTGCCTCAAAAAAACCCCATCCTCATTGTCCCCAACACAGAACTATGCCGCTTGATGGTGTCAGAAGCACACGGACAATTTCAGAAAAGCACGGGGCATACCATTGCTGAAGTGAGAAGACACTACTAGATACCACGCCTCAGAGAGCAAGTGAAGAAATGCATAAGGCTATGTGTGCCATGCCGAAAGATGAATAACTTGCCTTATAAGTATCCAGAAATGACTGATTTACCTATGAAGCGAGTGACGAGATCACGACCGTTCCAACATATAGGGCTAGACTACTTTGCACCGATTCCAATTTACGAAGAAAACAAGGAACACGCAGACGTTTACGGGTGCATCTTCACGTGTGCTGTGACACGACTAATCCATCTTGAAGTCGTGTCCGACGGAACGACAGAGAAGTTTCTCACTGCATTCCGCCGCTTTGTAGCACGTCGGGGCAAACCGCAGTCCGTGACCTGCGACAATGCATCCACATTCCTGTTGGGCAGCAACATCATCAACGACAAACTCGACGGAGATACTATGAGCAAGGCGATCTCATATGCCATGAGCAATCATTTGATTGAAAGGCACCATATAACTCCTTACTCGCCATGGCAAGGCGGCCTCTACGAACGTCTGATTAAATCGGTGAAGCATGCACTGTTCAAAGCTATTGGAAAACGCATCATAAGCAGGGAACTACTGTACCCATTTTTTGCTGAAATCGAAGGATGCATCAATAGCTGACCACTAACTTATCAAGAAAGCAATATCGAGGACAATCTTTCGACCCTCCGTCCCATTGATTTTATTCAGAAAGACATGGACATTACTCTGCTCCTCAGTTTCTCCGAGGAAGAACGCACTGATCCTACATATTTGCCGTCACCAGATGCAGTACGTCTAGAGACACGAACACAAAGCGAACGAGCACTACAATCCTCCTGCTCTTTGACAGAACGATATTGGGAAATATGGAGGACTCAGTACCTAGCAGCTCTTCGTGAGCAACATCGACGGTACATGGATCAGAACAGAGGATGTGCAAAGACGCCTAAAGAAGGAGAAGTCGTGTTGCTCAGTGATTCTTCTCAAAAAAGGAAGTAGTGGAAAATGGCAAGAATCACCAAACTCATTCCTAGTAGTGACGGTGCCGTACGAGAAGCTGAAGTATTGTGTGCTAAGCACATTCTACGACGACCTGTAAACCAGTTAATTCCTTTGGAAATTGAAAATAGGGGAGTAAACGAAACCAGTGTGAGACAACCCGTCGAAAGTATAGGTGCTCGAGAACAACGACGATATAACTTACGCCCTCGAGCAAGTGCTAAGATTGCTGAAGACTCAGCAACAGGAAAAGGACTAGTGCATAGCATTACATCGCGTGAGGAGAAACCACCGCCAATTCTTAAACCATCTCTTCATCTGAAAATGGCGCTAATGCTCGGCACTATCATGATGTGCATTAGACATTCTACATCTACAACCACTGACAATACACCATCCACGAACTCGCAAGATCATGTCATTGAATGCAGGAAAGAAGACGCGTATATCTCCACAGGCACACGAATTCGAGCTGTGCGTGAATGACTACCGTATACGCGAATAACATCCTCCGATACACAGACTGCTGAGTCTACCTCCTCAAGAGCTTCTTTTTGAATATGAGGCGCGTTGGAAGTTGAAGTACGATGATACATATACAACTGTGGAGAAAATGTGCTCAGCTCAATCATTCTGTGCTAAAATCGAGTGCACATTATGCTCAGCAAACATACTAAACCCAGAATGCTGGCCTATAGCAGCTATAGCGGGAGTTGGGGCAAATCTATATCTTGCAATCGCTCTCTGCAATACGATATGCTATGTACCCGTCACCGTGAGACATCCCTTTTGACTCCTGTTCGAAGGGCATGGTGGAGTACTATACTTAATCTTGTATATTCTCCGCAAATGCGCATGCAACACTGCGAAATTTCTAATACGAAGAAGGCCGCGAAGGAAAAATACGACAAAGATATTGGAAGCATTAGCGGTCTCTGCAATTATTTGTGGATCATCTGCATGCCAAATTGTGAATGTATTTTCCCACCACATACGAAGCTGTACTTCGAACTCCGGAAGAACGGAATATGAGACTGAAATGGCATCAGTGTTTAAAATCAATTCCTTCAAAATGAATGCCTGCATCAGACTACAACGCAATGATACTACTATTCTGGAGGTGCGCTCGTACTGGGAAAGTTTACTCCTACAATGCGACAAATTTTTCTCTCGTCTACACAGGGAATGTGACACAAAAGGTAGTAGACAGCAAAAGGTGCCCACACATGGGCTCTTGTAAATGCAACAAGTGTGTAGACGTGAACTCTACAAGCCTACTACCAGAGCTTTCTTTGGGTGATGCATACCCTGGAAATGCAGGATGCTTCGAATCCTGCGGAGGCCCGGGTGCGATTGTTTTTATTCAAGCTCCGGCTGTCTCTTTTATAGGATTTTTGCTGTACCTACAGATGAGAGGATTTACGAAGCTTTCACTTGCGCTCGATGGAAAGAACAAATCAAGCTCCGCATGCAGATCAGGAGATCCAACACTCAGAAGTTCCAGACGTACGTCCTCTCTCTCAATCCAAACGTACCCGTCCAACTGACAAATGTGAGTCTAACACTTAGTGTATTGGCGGTACCACCATTCCCAGGCTTGGACAGTCATTTCATTACTACGGGCACCACCACAGCCTTATGGAAGAAAGAAAGTGAAGCAGTTCTCCATTGCGCATCTTGGACGCACGCAAAGAACCTTCGATGCAGTCTTCAGGACACCTGTGAATGCTCAGCAGCTGAAACCCAAGTTTCCTGCCATTGTAAAGAAAGCGACTTATCACAGGCATTCAATGACATTGCGAACGTCCTCCCTGTGACACGAGCCCCCGTCAGATTTCCCCCCCCCCCCCC
>JARK01001571.1:85502-96757 GCA_000688135.1 Ancylostoma ceylanicum
ACACACACACACACACACACACACACACACACACACACACACACACACACACACACACACACACACACACACACACACACACACACACACACACACACACACACACACACACACACACACACACACACACACACACACACACACACACACACACACACACACACACACACACACACACACACACACACACACACACACACACACACACACACACACACACACACACACACACACACACACACACACACACACACACACACACACACACACACACACACACACACACACACACACACACACACACACACACACACACACACACACACACACACACACACACACACACACACACACACACACACACACACACACACACACACACACACACACACACACACACACACACACACACACACACACACACACACACACACACACACACACACACACACACACACACACACACACACACACACACACACACACACACACACACACACACACACACACACACACACACACACACACACACACACACACACACACACACACACACACACACACACACACACACACACACACACACACACACACACACACACACACACACACACACACACACACACACACACACACACACACACACACACACACACACACACACACACACACACACACACACACACACACACACACACACACACACACACACACACACACACACACACACACACACACACACACACACACACACACACACACACACACACACACACACACACACACACACACACACACACACACACACACACACACACACACACACACACACACACACACACACACACACACACACACACACACACACACACACACACACACACACACACACACACACACACACACACACACACACACACACACACACACACACACACACACACACACACACACACACACACACACACACACACACACACACACACACACACACACACACACACACACATATTTGGATGTTGTAAGTGCAGCAAGGGAGCAATTGCTGAAGTGCGGTGCATATCTCCAACACACCCGGTAACAGTAGAAGTCGACTGTGGAACGGAAAGTTTTGCTATTCGCTGCTCTCCTTCCGGGAAAATCTCCAACCTTCGTTTCTACCTTCCAAATGTTCAAACTCGGATGAACTGTCCAGTAAAATGCGGATCACAACCAACTTTTTTCGAGATAACTGGAATTCTCAAGTATGTCCATGCCGTGGAAGGTGGCATTTAGCACGTAGTGCAGCAACAGCACAATTACACCCCGGATTTCCAATGGCCAGACGTTAGTCATATACTCTCTATCTATATGGAATGGTATAAGATGGTTGTCGCAACCGTAGCTGCAGTGGCTGGTGCACTTCTACTGACTTACCTCCATGTAACAACGGCATGTGGTGGAATACTTCGACTTTCCTTTCGTATCATCTTTAAAATTATGGAATATGCATGGAAAACAGTTAGGTGCATGATCACTCCGACTTTCTCGCATGCTTGTAGAGCCTCTTTAGGCAGAAAAGAGAGAAAGGCCTACGAAAAACTTCTCTAACACTTGACATACGAACGGTGCATCTTTGAAACAAATGCAGTGTTTATTTCAGTGCAATGGACCCGGAAGCGCTGTACCAAGAGAACTTGAAAAGACGACGAGACGAAGGGCTGAGACTCGTACAAGAAATACGCTATAAGCGCTCCTGCTTCCGTCTAGCGCTCACGTTTCCCTCAGAGAAGCAGATTCAGAGAAGAATAAAGAACTTTCTGCGGATTGTCATTCAAGTGACGCGATCAAACAACATCGGAGCTACGTACGCCGAACCTCGTGGAAAGCGGCCGGAATATTTCGCGGGAATGGAAGCATCATTGTACAGGTCTCGCATCGAAATACTGCAGCTTGAGGCGTGCAATATCATGGAAAGAATACGCAGTGCTGGCGAAGGACTAGCCATGACCTACGAGTTGTACAAATTTCTCGTTCGCGCGGAGGATGCTTCAGAGGAATCCCAGCAGGTGTTCTATCAAAAGGAAGAACAAGGTGTCTCCTTAGATCCAGCATTCACTAGTGACTTCGTTAGAAAGGAGCTCGACTTCATCGACAATCTTAAGCTACAAGTGGACACAGAGATGAGGGAAGCCGATCTCCAAATGGAAAAGGAAAATCGGGATGGTGCATTTCAACAACTAAAGGAAATGGTCTGCGAGCTTCGGCAAGATCTTGGAGAAAGGTGCATCGAGTTGCAGGAGCAAATAAGCCGGCAGAATGAAGACATCAAGAGCATCGTCGAAGGCATGGAGTTCATTAGGAAAGCTCTCAATGATTCCAGCAAGGAAGTGCTTGAACAAGGCACTTCCCCAAATCAAGTCAGGAAGGACTATAGCGCTGATGAAGGCAGAGAAGACGCAATCAGCTGGGACGGCAACGAAACCGACGACAACGAAGATTGGGAGGTTGTTCAGCAAGGCGACAACGTCACAGCTGCATTGGATCCAGATGATCAGCATGGACAACAAGAGGCAGATGATCATCAGGTTTCAGAAGTGCAGAAGGATGTTCATGACAATGGTGCCTCAAATGCAGATTCACGAAGACAGTGTCATGATTCAGATGCATCTCAAGGACGTTATCCTGGCGCACATCGAAGAAGAGAAATAGAAGAACGAATGCTGGAGCTAGAGCATCTGATCAGCAAAGGAAAAGGAATTCCGGAAAGGGTAATTTGTCATACGGTGCAACTACTGCAAGTCAGACAACCACCACACAGCACTGTGCATCTGGCCGGAGCAGATGCGGGAATACTATCGCGAGTATGATGAACTCCGCGAGGAACTGGAGACGTTCGAAGATTATTATGGACCATCAACCTCTGGAATGGCGGAGTATCACGGACGTGATTAAAGATGTATAAAGCTAGAGCAATGTTTGAGTTTCTTTCATTTTGTGTTACTTTGTTGTTGTTGTATGCGTTTATGCTTTTGTTGTTGCATTGATAACGATGTGCTCAACTTATGTTTCATTAGGTTATCTTTAGGCTGCCAGATTTTAGCGGAGATAAATAGCGGAATGACAACATGCTCACTGTATATAAGAAATTCACGTCTCCGCGGTTATGCATCGTTTGCTCATTTGTTTTTCTTTTTGCTCAGAAGCTAGTTCATGGTGCATTTCAAGGTGCATTAGATTAAGATCATCATTAAAGTCGTAATTTACAGAAGTTGAATTTGAAGATTTAAATAAAAGTTTAATTACCCAAGTTTGAGGTCGTTCACCGCATGGCAAAGTTATCATCGTTGGCCGCCGATTTATGGTATGATATGATTTATGATTTCGGTGGATAGATCAGCTGACAACCAATCGTTCCCGCGCCCCAAAAAGATTTCGGTGCTCTGATGCAGCCGAATGCAACCGCGAGAACGCTTCCAATCAGCAGAGAAACAAGTCCGCCTGCTCCTAGGTAATCTTCTTGTAAGTTGGGAGAAGGACGATTCCAATGCAGCTTGTACTGCGAAGGTGCCCCCCGAGTTCATGGTTTTTCAAAACTTTCAGAATATTCGCAACGAAATTTTCCGTGGGTGCTGCCTTTAAGCCTTCCATGGAACCTTAGCAGCATAAAAAAGCATAAACGTGCTCGTGCATGAGTGGTGTCTTGCGAATGCACACCATTTGGTGATTCGACCGCTCCTAAAATGGAGGTTGAACCAATTCTACTACTTCAAAACTTTTATTTGACCTACTATTTTCACTCAAAATAGTCCACCATCTTTTCTCTCCTAGTCCGCGCAAAAACATCAACAGCGCAGTGTATTTAGTAGCAAAAACATGAAACTTAAAGTTCTGCATAACTCTGACATCTCAGCAATAACCGTAGGTGCGTATTCGCTCCGTAAATTCTTTGATTTTCACGAACATTATCAAGAAGATAAATGAAGGATCTTCTGAAAATGTTTGTTGTTGTAACTTTTGCATATCCTTACTATATCTCTCAACTGATTGAACTTCATGAAAAGTGCATAGCAGTTTCTCTGTATTTTATATTTGAGTCTGGAAATACTAGTAAAAACTCAATATATGTCGAATTCCAGTAATTGCTCATAAGAAAGGCGTTGAAGTTGTGAACGAGTTTCTTCTCCGTGACTAGTAATGCGACTTCATTCTCAGTCATCCTAAGATCAAAGTTATACTCAACACTTCATTCAAAATGGAGTGGTGATTCTAACCTGTGATTCAGAACGTACGCGGTTGGGAGTCCCATATCCCATTCATCTGCTACCACAACTGTGGCCGAACGCAATGCGTATGGAGTAAGATTGAAAGTGTCGTCCAAACAGATGGCACGCCCCTTCATACTATTGCAGCCACACTTTTTGGACTGGAGTGATTATTAGTGTAAAGAGCGAAAAGTATGAAAAGTATGGTCGGGGACAAACATCCTCTTAACCCACCTAGAACGAATCCTTCTACAGTGTCATTTTCGGCTGGAGAGTAGAAGCGGACGCCATTGTCCGGATTTCCGTCATTGACTCGTATTTCTCGAGATTGACTGTCTACGTCGTGCCTCCGGGCGGAACCCACATTGTTCCTCATGGCAATTGCCCTTGGTTGTTTTCTATGCAGTGTTCAATAGCATATACTTTCCTACCTTGTGTCCCTTAGTGTTCTGTAGTAGAGGTATGCATGCGTTGAATCCGTTTTTTTTTTTGCACGAGTCCCTTGCTTTCTTCAAGACCTGGCTCTATTTGAATCGTCCTTAAGGGATATGGCATGCTTCACAGCGACGCTGTCGCTGCGACCGTTCACCGGAGAAAGTTCTCGAGCAACTGATCCTGCACCAACACGCTATCCAACGCAAATAATGTAATAAGAAATGAGAACTTGTAACACTTTGTTATCATCATTTTCATTCATTTTCTTCACAGCGACGGTGCCGCTGTCGAGTATGCCACGGCCATAATAAGAGAGACTAATTAATCCCCATGTTCTCTCTTATTTGAACCTGGGCATTCCGTGATATAATTTTACACTGTGTTAAGCCTGACCAGGTTGTTAGTGGATATATTTATTTCTTATCGTGCCTTTCGACGTAGGCCGTCTTCGGAGGCCTGAAAGTGGCTCACAGTTCTTTTATCTGCGTTCCAGACCGCCAAACGCCTCCTCCCACTCTGCTAGTTTCAACCTTCTCTCCAGCTTACTACATCGAAAACTCTCAGGACAAGAGATAGACCCACACTATATCCACCGTTTTTTGCGGAAAAATCCGCACCAGATGTGACCGTCGTTTGCGGACAAATGAGTGACACCGCACTGTCCACATCTACTATTATATACGGTCTAGAGCTCACATAACGATATGTACTGCAGAAAGTCACTTGTTACTGATAAGCACTCATTTTTGCTATCCATTTCTGGATCCTTTACAGTAATCCAGAACGCTTCAAGCGTTTTTCGAGCCGAGATCTCATCTTCGCGTGCCAGGATCTTGCATTTGACAGCGAAATCATTCCCGCCGCGCGCTTCGTTCCTGTGCTCACTGACACTTAATTACTAAGACTAATTAGTTTTCATAAGTCGGTTCCATCCTTAACAATGTTGACTCTTTTTCATGGCCACAGTGGTTGAGACAAAACTCAACTTCGATGCCTTCTCCCCGCTCGACTACCTACATATAGGCTTTAAATCAGTAATGGGTGAGATAGTCGGAAATCGTTTACCCTCATTAAAGAGGTGCAGTTGCGCACTACTTTTCCTGTGTTCTTCTTCGTTTTGTCCGCGTAACCATTGTTGGGAGAGCCCTTCCGCATTGTAGATAGTGAGCAATGCACTTTTGGATGGTCCTTTCCGTCCATGTGGCCCATCTGGTGACACATTCGTCTTCTCGCTCACTCTTCCATTCTTGGAAGAATGCAATGAAAGTGATAGTGTGAGTATCTTGGCGAGAAGCCTTGAAAATTCAAATGACGCTCAAATGAGACTTTGTTCGAGAATGAAGCAGTTTCCACAGTGTTCTCCATTATGTTTCTCTATTTTGTGCTTCAGTAACTGTCTGTGAGAAGAATAAAGTCTTTCACAGGCTTCAGAAGCTATGTTAGTTCCACTTGAACTTTTTGTTGGCGATTTTCTTCTTGTATGCGTTCAATTTCTTCTTTTGAGTAGGAGTAGACATTAAATATATGGGCATACACTTTTTTCAGTTCCTTTTTACAAATCGGGCTTTCTCCTTTCATAGTAACACTGAAAAAAGTATTTCGTTGGCGTGGCTTTTTTTTTTTGTATTAGACTAAGCGGAATATCTACTGTCTAGCTAAACACTACACAAAAATTTCGTGCAATACAAAAACGATAGGAAAAATAGGTTTAAACTAAGTACATTATCCGGAGTAGGTGTGAAGCAGCCGCAATGAGCCGCAAAACTGTGGAAATTGTCATTCTCGCCATTTGGTAGGTCACACAAAAACGACTAGAAAACACGTGGAGGAGAACAAACGTTAAAAAATGTTTTCAACAATAATAAGCAATAATAAGAGAAAGAAAGTGACTCAGTAACAAAACCAAGTTTCAAACCCACCTTAAAATCTCTTGCGATTAACTCTTCTCGCTTACACAGGAATTAAAACAGGCCCTTAAAAACCTTCTAATACATGAATATTCCTTTTGAACAAGTCCAATCATCATTCAAGTGTCAAGAGAAAAATCGCGCTTTCAATATTGATTTGCAATCGAATATGGTGTGCACGGTGGGCTCCGGTACGGTAGCGCATTTAAAGCCAGCACCCACGGAAAATTTCGTCGTGGAAATTCCGAATGCTTTGAGACACCCAGGACTTGCGGAATACTTTCGCGGAAGGAGCTGCGTTGAAAGTGTCCTTTTACTTACTTCCAATGGAATCGCCTAGGATTAGAGGGACTTGTTTCTCAGCTGATTGTACGCGTTTTCTTGGTTGCATCAGAGCACCGAAATCCTTTTGGGGCGCGGGAAAGATCGATTACCAACTGACCTCTTCGCCGAACTATCACCTTTCTCTTGTGGATTCTTTCATTATGTCCTGCAAACTAGTCCGATTTCCCAACCTTTCTCAGTTTTCTTGCGGTTCTTCAATGCTGCGACCCTCTTGTATCAGCATTTACGGGTATTATAGCTTTTTGACCGGTATTGAAAATAGTTTTAGACGAAATTTCAATTACCTCTCATTACTTCTCTGTAGAGGAAGGAACTTTATGATGTTTGGTTCTTAAGAAACCTCTTTGTTGATCAATGTTAATTTCCAAATGGTTATTTCTTTTGCAACGATGTGGATAGGCCAAAATTAATTTAAAAAATGACTGATCTCGGCAAAATGCTCCTGGTGGAAAATGGATCTCATGGCTCGCACAACTCGACCACAGCTGACGAAGTCAAACGAAATGTGATGTTCTAAAGACAACATTTTTGATGCATATGAGAACTTCTGTCTTTAAGAGAGCGTTGAACACCCTCGATACCTCCGAAATGTGCTGAAATCTCAAAGTCGGAAATTTCCGTGGGTGCTGCCTTTAACACATTCGCGACCTTACCCTTTTGGCATAGTGTGTCACCTGGGACACACGCGCTTTTGCACAAGTAGGACCCGTGCTCAACCGCTTGAGCACGTGGTCCCACGCGGTAGGAATTTTTCCACTGCTGCATAGTACTTCGAAAATGCGCGGATTTGAGACAAACCAAAACGCAAATATGCACGAGCTTGAAGCTAATTCATGAAGTTCACCTGCATAGGAGGTAATAAGTAAGTAAGTTAATCTTTATATAAATTGTTCTTTTACTTGTCAGTTTCAACCACGCATTAAAGAAGTACGAGAAGATGTTTGCTCTGCCCATCGCGTGCATAGATCGCTTGAACATTTGTTAGTATACTACTGTATAGGAGTTTGCTCATTAAGATTGCTTCACAAAAATATAACTGCGAAAGGGGCGTGCTCACCCGGTTGAGCACGCGGTCCCACACGTCGCACTATGCGTGCTCGACGGATTGAGCACATTGTCGCGAATGTGTTAACCTCCCTTTAACGCCTAAATCACGGTCAGAGTGGCCGCGAATGTTGTGCAGAAATCATCTTGTTTTCGGTGGCACGTTAGAGCAACCTGTTTGCATTTAGAAAACGTTAGATGAAACAGATAAAACATCAGGTCCGGCTACCACAGAGCATACAGCTGCTCCGTTGCCCTTCATAGGTTGTGCGGCGTGGCAGAGAAGATGGGATTTTGTGGTGTAAGAAGTATCGATCGTCACTAAAGGTTGCGAAACAATGCTATGTGTTCATGGCGAATGCCTTAGGGACCATTTACTTCATCATACTAACTGTAACATTCTCTGTCTTTGCACCTGCCATCATGAATAGGATGGAACCTACTCCGACGAGTGCAGATAAAGACTAGAACATTAGCATCTGATTTCGAAAGCCCCCAATTCAAGTGCCTCAGTGGCCTCAGCTACAATAATAAAAATTAAGGTAAGTTTGTCATAACCCGAGAGATTTTACTTCGATGCTCACCACATTCCTAATTATAATGCTACGATTCACCTTTTGGTCAACTGGACTTAAAAAAGGGAAAATCTCGAGCTCGATTTTGTGCAAGCCCGCGTACTACAGCAAGCCCGCGCACTACAAGTCTGTCTGTGGGGAAAATTCTATGCCAGTTTCTCGATGAATCTCCTATTGGAATAAAATGCCTCAATGGTGACCCTATTTGCTGCTAAGGCAGCCCGCAGAGTTCCAGACGCGCGGGCGGCGCGGGCGGAGGGAGAGCCGCTGCTTTGAGCGGCTGAGAGCCGCCCTGAGCGTCCGAGAGCCGCCCCTAGCGTCTGGGAGCCGCTTTGTTGAAATTTTACAAAAGTTGATAACTTGGCCTGTCCTACACGTTCTGACTTGCAAGCTGATATGTTCAGAACGCTCTGACTTGTTAGCTAGCTTGTTAGCGTATGGCAGACGCGCCATTTAGCGGCTGAGCCCCGCTCGAGCGGCGCTCCCCCGCTAGAAGTAGCGGCTGAGCCCCGCTCGAGCGGCACTCCCCCCGCTAAAAGTAGCGGCTGAGCGCCGCTCAAAGTAGCGGCTCTCAGCCGCCTAGGCGGCTGATCGATAGTTATCAAATCAACCTCCCACCCGCCCGCGCCGCCCGCGCGTCTGGAACTCTGCTGGCTGCCTAAGAGGCTTGGAAGCAATCCCGAGTGACATCTTTTTCCCTTAGAATCTGAACAATTTGTGGTTTTGATCAACACGCGCGATGCTGTATTATCCTGAAGAAGTTTGGCGGAAACACGATGGTTGTTGCTCGCTCTCCAGCCTTCAATTCTGCTTACCTAGATTCAAAATTATTTGCAGTTGGAGCATAATAGTCGCGTACGTGCAAATACTTTAAAGGCAGCATCCACGGAAATCCTCACTTTCGAGGTGAGTCGTTCTCCGTGCGGCCTGCTGCCATACAATCACAATGGTAACTTGAACACAGAAACAAGCGACCTATCTGTGGAGATACTGCCGTGGACACAGAGACGAGCGTGGCCATTTTGGTGTCCGCCACGCCAGTTAACGCTATTGATTTGGCATGCTACGAGTGGTCTAGCCTAGTGTATCATGTGGTATGGGGAATACTGCACAGTGTTGGGTATGGAATGCACACCATCCATAGAAATTCGTGACGATACGCGCGTATACCCTCGGCGGAAAACTCGTCCGGCGCTTCGGATGCATGGGAAACAGCGCCTTCATTTCTCGTCTTCTGGCGTGTTTCACGTTGTTTCATCACTTCCTATGAGTTCATCATCCCTGAATGCCCCAAAATTCAGCGAAATCTCCAACACAAAAATTTCCGTGGGTGCTGCCTTTAAACAGGCGACCTTGTTCAATAATAAATGAATTGTAAAATCATCACTGTAATATAAAATGGAGACCTGCAAACCTTTTCTTAAATTACGCGTATGACATAAAGTACTCGATGCTAGCGTGGAAAAGTTGCTGTCATAGCAATCGTTCGTATTAGTGCGAGGTAGCCGAGGGTAACAGAACCCTGGGCGGAGCCGGGAACACCGCCTAAATTCTTATAATGGGCATATTTCAAGCCTTTTCTGGGATGAGAAAATATTTTTAGGTGAATCTCGTCTACGTGTCATCAAAGAAATGTGGCAGCGCTCCACCTGATTCTGCAATGTTCCCCCTTGCTCGTCTTGCATACACCTCTGGTGGAAACGTCATCTTTACCGACAGTGAAAACCTTACCAAGGCATTCGTTAAATTTATTTCTGACCTGGACACCTGTGAAGACCGAACAGCACGCGAGCGGCTTGACGGACACCGGCACCAAGATAATCTGCCCTAAGGTTCATACACTTGTAGACCTTGATCTTTCGAACCTGAATGAGGGATCCTCATGAGAACCGAGATTTTGAGTTTTTCAGCAGGTAGCACGCTGTTCGATCTGCGCAGGGGTCAGAAAAGGAAACATCTGGTGATGTAAATTTTTCAGTATCTTCACGCCTATTTGCCTACTGTCTATAGCAAGTCGATATTAGCAAACCCCACATTGCATTCCAACTTTGCCTGTCCAGTCAACAAGGACTGGCACGTGCAGGTCGATAGCAACACTGCTTCATTCTTTGTTGCCACCACCTCCACCTTTGGATCCGTTGGCGTTATCGACCCGAAAGACAGTGAGTTGATTCTTTAAAGCAGGGAATCACTCTGATGAAACGTGATGCGTGGATGGATATCGACATGAAACAAACGATGAAAGTATCAGTACAACAGAAAATCTTCTTAGGGAGAATTTCTCCCAACCATCGGCTTAAAAGAGCTAGCAATTCATGCTTTAATGAGGGTATTTACGGTTGATGCGCGGCAAATTTGACGCGACGATATACAGTGCAAAAGAGGAAGGAGAAGGAAATCCCTAGTGGAGCGCGAATGTTCCTGGTTTTGTAGTCGCGACAGCCGCGGGAACAAAACGCGTTTCCATTTCCGCCGCATCGAGACAACGCGAAAACTTCGAGAAAATTCGACGCGCATCAACCATAAATACCCTCAATGGAGATGTATGATTGAACGCATGTGCGGGCTGAGTGCGGTGGTCCCACTGCGGTTCCTATCATGAACTAGGATTTGATGCGGTTATGGGACACTCACCACCTGTGTGCGTAGCGCAGCAGTCGAGAACAGGGTCAAGCATGATGATGGTAAAAAGTCGACCCCCATAC
>JARK01001571.1:96906-123249 GCA_000688135.1 Ancylostoma ceylanicum
TGCACAACCGATAAAAAGTCATTCTATGGGTGAGCAAATCAAATTTTAGGCTGAAATTTTCGCACGTCCGTACTGAAAGTCCTATCCAGTCCTGCAGGCCGGTAAGAAGTCATTCCATGGACCCTTCCCAATAGTGCTTTCCCCTTAATTTTCAGGTCTCCAGCTTCAAGAGGAAAGATTCAGCACAGGAATTACGGAGATGAGGTTTCGTCGATAAAAATGGCCTTTTTTCCATGTTTTTATCGACGGAGTTGAATCGCGGTGGAAGCAGCTGCGGAAAAACGAGCTGCACAGCCTGAAAGCGCAAACCTTCGACTATTAAAAACCTGAAAAAAATTGGGACCTCAACGGGCCATGTCTTCTGATATTCGTATCCACACATTATAGCAGCAAAGGTAGTAGCCACCGCGTACATGGTCAAGGGTTCGATCCCCTCACAGTCGAGAATTTTTATAAAACGTTGAAGTGTACGCGGTGGACAAAAAACGTGCATTAACTATGCAATGTTGCTTACGTAACTAATGAGGCTGAGAACACATCAAGAAAAAACATCTATATACATATGTACATCTACATCATCTACATGGTGAAGGGTTCGATCCCTACCGAGGCTAAAATTTTTGCTGAGGGTTAAAGCGTGGGCGGTGAGCGAATTTCAGCCTGAAAGCGTCCGTACAGAGTTTCTAAACGAAATACCTTCGTATTCGTCACGAAAAACAACCATACACATCATCGACATGGTCAAGGGTTCGATCCCCTCCAAGGCTAGAACTTTTGCATGGCGTAAAATGGCACGCGCTTGTAGTAGATTCGAGAAGATCTACCGTAAAGCACGAAATAACTGTTTATAGGCCTGCAGGACTGGGTAGGACTTCTAGTACGGACGTGCGAAAATTTCAGCCAAAAATTTAGACTCGTTTAGAGGCATGGTTGTAGTCGGACACGAATATCAGAGGACCTGGCCGGTTGAGGTCCCAATTTTTTTCAGGTTTTTAATAGTGGAAGGTTTGTGCTTTCAGGCTGTGTTGCTCGTTTTTCTGCTGTCGCCTCCATCGCGATTCAACTCCGTCGATAAAAACCCGATAAAAAGGCCATTTTTATCGACGATTCCTCATCTCGGTAATTCCTGTGCCGAATCTTTCCCCTTGAACCTGGAGACCTGAAACTTGGGGGTAAAGCACTATTGGGTTGGGTCCATAAAATGACTTTTTACCGGCCTGCAGGACTGGGTAGGACTTTCAGTACAGACGTGCAAAAATTTCAGCTCAAAATTTAGACTCGTTTAGAGGCATGGTTGTAGTTGGACACGAATATCAGAGGACCTGGCCCATTGAGGTACCAATTTCTTTGAGGTTTTTAATAGTCGAAGGTTTGCGCTTTCAGGCTGTGCAGTAAAAACATGGAAAAAAGGCCATTTTTATCGACGAAACCTCATCTCCGTAATTCCTGTGCTGAATCTTTCCTCTTGAAGCTGGAGACCTGAAACTTGGGGGTAAAGCACTATTGGGTGGGATCCATAAAATGACTTATTACCGGCCTGCAGGACTGGGACCTCCTATTCCACACTAAGGCACCCCCCTCCCGACCACGACCCCCCCCTCACAACCCCCTTCCTCTTTCCCCACTCCCCGTACGACCCCCCTTGATAATTTATCGACACACGCTTGACCCTGGTCGAGAAACTGATTGGAAACTGTGGTTTTTGCCTCTCTGATGTGGAAGACAATGGAAGACGAAATCACGTTTAGGTCTAGTTTATAAGTAAAGCACTTTATAGATGACGCTCTGGCGTAAATATAAGAACTGAAGCTGAAATAAAAAAATGAGCTCCGCTTCCCCGAAAGGCCAGAGAAAGAAAGTTCTCAACCCTCAAAATCCAAGTGGATTATGAAATGAAGAAGGCGCTGACTTCTCTAGTAACTATTGGACAGACGAAAGGAACCAAGACTTTTTTTAGGGATCATAATGCCAACTGTTTTGTACAAGGTTGGAAGAACTAAACTCTATCGCATCAATAGCAGCAATTCATCTGGAGTTTACACACTTTCCGTAAGCACTACACAGTTTATCTGAAAAAGAGACATAACCAGTCATCATTTCCCTATAGTTTCCACTTTTGTAAATGGAACAGATGCGTTTGTCTGTTTTATTTCTTCTACTCCATTTTCTCTCGAACCTTGAGACAATGAGACTTGAGTAAAAGTGGTAAAATCAACTTTCCTCATCCAGCTAGCCTCGCCTGGAGCATGCTACGCCCATGTTTACACTGGCAACAAAGCAAAGGTGTTCGCCAGCTTCGCCCTCACCTCACCTAATGATTCCAATGGATCGCACAATGACGGAGAGTTCCTGAGTCCTTGCCGAGGAGGTGAGTGATACCTCACTGAATAATACCCTAAAGGGACAACAAGCAGAGGGGGGGGGGAGCTTGGGAGAAAAAAGTGACCTCTTCGCTGAAAAGGGGAGTTTGAGTGGTAATAAAAGCAAGAATTAAAAGGGAGTGGTATGCATTTTTATGTCTTTCCTTTCTAGTTAAAGACCTAGGAGAAGCACATCCTTTCCACTTTCAGTAGCTAACATTGCGACTTTCCATTTACACGCTGCTCATGTCAAGGAAAGCCTCCTTTTCGTGGAGGGTTACAATCCAGAAACCAATCTGGTGACGTTATCTCTTATTTGATCCATTTGTTACGAATTTCACACTCCGGTTAGGATTCTTCGAGAGTCGACTAGAAATAGTCGACTAAATTTTCAGAAGCTGTTCCACTCGGAACTTCATCGTCGTATCAACTGCTCTTTCGAATATTACTCTGCTCCGTTTGTTTGTAACACGGAGACGCTAGGACTGGCAGTGCATGGTGTGGACGAAGCCGGCCAGCCTTTCAAGCGACAGGAGATCTTTTTCTGTCGCACAAGAACAATAGAGGGTAAGGATTTTTGCTCAGCAAATTTTCTTTCTGCTCTTCTTGCGTCACATGAAGTAGAAATACATAGCAAAGCGGAAGTCCTCAGCATGTAAGTTTACTCAAAAGTCGGCTCAAAATTTGTAGACAAAATATTCTAGCGCATCAATAGCGATTCAAGTATTGAGTAGAACAAAGCAACCTAGCCGATATACCTGTTGGAAAATTGGTTCCTATCGCTCTTTCTTGTGAATGGCACCCACTCGCCAGTTATCTGTGAAGCTGCCTTCATCGTTTGTCAACCAACTTATAAATTTGTCAAATCTCTAGAGTTCCTAGCAAATTAGAGACCGTTGAAACCCTGAACCTAGTCATTTTATTGCAATTTGCTGACTTTCCAACGATCTCCAGATACTTCTAGTTTTCAGTCTCTACAACTGCAGCGACAAATAAACCACCGACCATTGCTAGCTCATCATCGAAGGCGGTTTCCACCAAGGCTTCTACAAGTCCTTCCACCAAGCCCATCACCAAACCTCCCTCCAAACCCACTACCAGGCCTCCCACCAAATCTACCACCAATTCTCGTCCTTCTACAAACCACCCGCTCGCGTCATCTACGAAGCCCACCGCTGGGACCACAGCAGCCCCCTCAAGTCTCCGCTTCGATGTCGTGTTTCTTGTCGACGTTTCCCAAGATGCAAAGGATTTGCTAAATGATGTGAGTTCAACAAGGGAAAGTAAAGCAGCGCTAGCCACTGGAACAACAGCAGTATTTCAGATGATAAAATTTGCCGGCTCGTTAATGTCAGCCTTCGAGGTCTCGCAAGACAACGCTCGTGCTGCCGTTGTTTCTGTAGGAGCTCTTGATAGTAATGCTATAGGAAGTCTCAACGCAATATCTTCCCAAGAAATGCTGGATCAATACCTCAAAATGTTGTTCCAATACGACGAATTTGACGAACAAGGCCAAGACATTGTTGGGTATGTTTCTGGTATAGTTAACATTTGTTGAGCAGTTGAACGAGAGATGCGAGATGGCCAAGTAGTGTTAGGCGCTGCTCCAGAGCACCAAGCCCCGTTGTGGTCTCTTTTCGAATCCCGCTCTGGCTTCCAGTATTTGGGCGACAGGCCCGCCAGGAAGGCAAGTATACGGAGCGTTAAGGATCACATGGTAGACAGACTGACGGACATGGCCTTTGACGTTGACAAGTCTTTCGAGCCTTGATAGCCGAACTGCAGCGTTTTGATGACCGCCACATTAAGGTCATCGTCTTCAGTGCAGAACAACGTCTTCACTTGTCAAGATACGCACCACAGGCAGGCTGCGGTGCGTTAGCCGAGAAGTGGAGACGTTGTTCTGCACTGGAAACGATGACCTTAGTGTGGCGGTCATTAAAGCGCTGCAGCTCGGCTGTTGTGGACAGGTAAAAGATGATTGATGTCGCTTCTGAAAAAGACCGTGGAATTACTTCTAAAAAGACTCAAAACGCCTGAATAGTGAATAAGCATGATTTTTCATGGAAGTCTAAGCTCGTGGAGCAAGTTGTGTTACATAGAGGAGAGAGAGGGGAGGGAGAGGGTCGCCATCTTCCCTCCCCTAGAATTCATCAAAAAATTTTTGAAAAATGTTCTATGGAAAAGACGAAAACGTTGAACCAGCTCATTTTTTATTTTGATTGGTTTTTAAATGTTTATTTTCGATGATAGCGAGATCACGCCCCTTGGCTTCCGCATCCTCCGATAAAAATTTGCCTCCGCCACATTATCTCTAATACGTACATGTATGTACATAGGAATAGCATACTTATTTGGACTGCAAATCCACATATCATTCCTCCTCTTGTTCGCCGAGCAGGAGTTTCCATAAAGTCTGGTGGATGCGTGTACACCACTGAAAGAGTACAGTGCGGTGCCGCTGCGAATAATCGTGACGCAGCGAGCGCTTGCGTCTCACCTGCGCCTGGGCTGCGTTGGAGGGGAGTCTGAACCTACCATTCATCATTAACTTGCACACAAAATTAAAAGAAAGCATATGATATGAGTTGCGCTGCAAATAGGCTATCCTCTCGTCCCAGTGAGAGCATACATAGCAGGGATGAGCGGATACGGGATTTTTCATTACCCGGATAACGGTGTGGATAACGGATAGGCCAAAAATGGCCGGATAACGGATACCGGATAACGGATAAGTATCCAGGTAAGCACCTTTTAAAAGAGAAGTTTTGTTTTGCACACAACACTTATCGTCTTCGGAGAGAGTTTTGTAGCGAATATCATCTATAGAGGAGGGAGGAAAAAATTCTCGAAAATTTCCAGAGAAGGGCCGCTTCTACGATCTCTCCCTTGGTCGGTGTGCCTTTGTAGCTTTGAGCCAGCTGAACTCGGTAAAAAAATCCCGAACCAGAGTGTCCCAAACCCGTGCACTACTTTTCCTTTCAGCCAGCTGAACCCAAATCACTGTCCTCCAAACAAAGCGCACCTTCGCCGTACTCGGCGGAAAACAATGATTTGCTGCGATCATCTTTCACCAATTTATTTTAGGTAGTTATTATAGTTTTGTTAGGTTAGTCTGTTCCTCATACTAGTGTCAAAATCTATGAAGGATATGAAACCTACTGTAATATCACGCCTGCGATTGTCTACGAGTGCCACTGCGCTATGAAAGATGGGGTCTTATGGCGCTTTGCTCAGAAATACCCTGTATCCTTCTATTTTCTCGATTACAAAGCACAACACATCAGAAGCCTCGTGTTTTCACAGCCTCCATTGAGTTCTTGCAATCTCGTGGAGTCTGAACGGACGCTCACTTGGTTTTTGACCCATTATATGTACGTGATTTGTTCGCTAAAACACAAAATATTCATAAAGAAAGAGCTAGTGCGTAATCTGGAGATGTAACCAATTTTAGCGTTTTTCACTTCTTCATTTTTGTTCACATGGATATCAATATGCCTTCAGTTCTCGTAAGGAAAAAACACCGATATTGAGTATACATTTAGAATGGGTTTCGAGAAATTGCTAATTTCTTCAGGTAGAGACAGCAAACTCCGAAATTCCCCTGACAAATCAGTGGGGCCAAGATCCAGCCATTTTGTTCTCTCTTTCAGTTTTAGGGTAGAAAGAAGTTCTTACCGAGAAAGCTTTAGCTCTGTTGAAAGCTTCCAATCGGAATCTTTGGACTCACACTTGACTCACACTCACTGTCTAGCCATTAGGCTTTATGAATTAGAAGACACAGATATTTAAGTATTGAGGCATATAAAATTGTTTATTACAGAAAAGCAACGCTTGTTTTGAACTAAGATAGAATTGCACAAAATGTTCTGTAGACGACTTCATCCCCCCTCTGCAGGGCAGTTGAATCTGCCCATTTTTGCCTTATCCGCACCGTTATCCGGTGCCAAATGCCCGGATAACGGTGCGGATAACGAATAGGAAAAACCAACTGGATAACGGCTAAACGGACAACCGGATACGGATAATCCGCTCATCCCTGATACATAGCTCCGTACATGGAGTAAACTGCGTACATGAACATAGGAAAATCGCTTCCCTTGTTTCTTCTCATAGTTGTGATGTTCTGACAACGTTTCACATGCATGACCCTTCAACTTAGGAACACAAATTCGGTGTACCCCTTTCTGATTTTATCTACCTTTTCAGCTTGAACCTTATTAAGTCGTTTGCTTTTCTAGCAGATAGTGTCACAACTGTACTAATCACATTAAGGGCTCTACGCATCACTGTATTCGACGACTTCTTGAAAAGTGGATACAGGAAGGACATCAACAACCATCTGATAATCTATGTGACAGCCACAACCAAGTAAGTCTGTTCTCTTGACAGGGCTAGCAATAGAATCTGAACTTAATGATTTTGGAGGGTCTACTACTTCATACATCTTATTTTTATCTTATTTTTGGAAAGCAGATTTTTTGTTCCTCGCCAACGCACGTTAACTTTCGTTGAGGTGCACGGAAATTCTGAAGAAAAAAAAAACTAGACCTCTTGCGGCAGAAGAAGGTATTTTTCTTGTCCGTGCATCTACGCCGATGTAACTTTTGTGTTGTCAAATAAGTTTGTGACATTGTTCCTGAAAAAAAAAATAGTTTTATGTAAAGTAGGGAGCTGTGGGCTATGAAGGGCAGAGGTATAGGTGGGGATATTCGGGCTATCTTGGTCACCGCAGTAAACTCCATCTGCTATAGTTAGGCTGCATCGGTACAATTTTAGCAGGGTTATTTCCAGCAATCGAAAAGGTTTATGTACTATCTTCAGCTTCGTTTATGTGCCGTATCATCTGTACGTAACGCAACGGCTTTGAGCCCCAGCGGTCACTCTTTGCAAGCAATGAAAGACGAAGTAGAACAGATGTGTAACTTGCAAAGCCAAGCAAATAATGACGTTTTTGACACAAGCCTGGTTTAAAAGAATGAAAAGTGTAAAAATAAACGAAAAAGGCGCAAACTTTAGTATCTCCACAAATTGGTTTTCCTGTCTTCCAGAGGGCTCAGAAAATGTTTCCAGACTTTGTGAATCATCATCGATTTGCAACCTATGGTTAAAAACGCTTTGTGAGTTTAATGTGCAATGGAAAAAAGCTTTGTATAATTCAATGTGTAACAGAAAAGAGCTTTGTAAATTTGATGTGCATTTTTCTGAGGGAGGTTCTTCTTCTGAAGATTTGTTTATGTCCGTCGAATTACTACGGTTCTGTATGTTAACTCTTACTTCATGCTAAGGATGCAAGAAAAACAAGGCATGAAGTTAGTTTGGAAGGGTCGCTGCCTTTCAAGGGCACAAGGGTTGACTGTTTATCATTAGACGTTAGTACGAGCATAAGGTATCATGTCGCTGCTTCAAAGCTAACGCCAGGTTGTCCTTGTTAATTTCGTCGCAATACCGTTGGAAACTTCGATATCTATCTAATTCACATGTAGTACAAAGGTTACATGAAGTGGGGTAGCTTATCCACGGCTGGTGAATTGTGAGAAGTGGCACCTTCAGAAGGCTCAATCTCATTTGCCTATGTTATACATTAATGAGTCAAAGGGAGTAACATTCACTTGAAAATTCACGTCTAGCTTGCTGCAGTGATGCAAGTTTGAAAAATGTTGAAGGTTGGAATTGGAAGTAAGGTTTTAAAAAATGCTTGAAAATAGAAAATGCTTCATGATTCCAGGGGGATTCCTACAGAATCTTTCGAAATAAGCATATATGGCACAGTTCCTCTTCGTTTTTGAGATTTTAAAGCCGTCATTGTCTTGGAAACGAAGAAACCATCATTCGACTTGTTTTTGTCTTTTAATGCAGGTATCAGAAATGTTATTTTGTATAGCTTCAACGAAGATCCGCAAGCTGTTGCACAGAAAATTCTTTCTGATGGAACTTACGGTATTGTTACAGTAGGATATGGTCCTCAAGCCACTGATAAGAAAGCCTTGCAGGTTTATTTTTCATCCATTCGCATGTTTTCGATGACTTAATGATTTAAAAAAAATTACGTTTTAAGCGCATCTCTGGAGGCGAAAAATGTACATTCTCAGCAAACAACAAGGATTCTCTGTACGGCCATGCACCAGCCATCCAGGCTTTGATTAAGGAAGCCAGGTGAGTTCTCTTTTTGATGCAGCATTGCACGATTGTGTACCTTTTTAAATTTCAGTTCTAACGAAGGTAAATACTGTGGAATTTGAAAATTGGCGAAATGTTATGCTTTGAATTGATTTTCAGGTGTAAAATAAAATTTTATTCAAAGATCTACCTTCCCGTTCTGTGTATATGTGTATGACTGCATACCAATCTATCGGACTAATTCATGCTCGTGACCATATTGCTGTTAACAAATGGGCCAACACCATTATTTATTCTAAGAAAAATTCCCCACAATGTCTCATTGATCTGCATGATCGTTCAAGGCCTCTCTTGATACTCAGTTATTCCTCGTGTACACCTGCTGGGGACGCCCATGTAGCAAGCTACAGTCCTGTCGAAAAGATAGACGAATTCGCGAGTGCGGTTTCACAGCATTGCGGCCGCAGAATCACTGCAGGACCCACTCGACCCTCTCACTTGGTGCATGCTCTCTCCGTATCCGTTCACGCCCGCCGCGATTCTGCAGTTTCGAAATCCGTCTTTTTGAGACGGACTGTGTGGCTTTTCCAAAAAATTCTTGCCTCACGCTACACTGCGCGTCGACTGAGCCACGTCGCAGCACGTATGATAATGGATAGGAGGCGCGGCGCGGCTCAGCAGATGGGCGGTGTAGCATGAGGCGAGGATTTTTTGGAAAGACTATATGTACCTCCGTATTTTCAAACAAACGTTGTTTTATGGAATTCGACGTGCTCACCGGTTTGAAAGTGTATCACCCCCTCAAGCTGACATTCCATGTTATCGAGAAGTTCCCCATGTAGAAGCTTTTATATATCGCGTTTATGTAGAAACTAAAAATTGAAAATAAAACAAACTGATGAAACGAGCAACACGCTTATCAACATTTCATTATCCGTAAAATTGTGAATTAGTACATATATTACACAACAAGAACAATAAAGTTAATAAAGTTTGCTATTTCTAGCAGGACGAACAATCCGATGTGCGCCACCCTGGTAATCACGCCTTCTTTCCTTTTCCTTAATGAAGGGAATGTATATCGTAGAGTAGGAAAAATAGGCACACTGTTTACTTACTTCTTTTCGGTCATGCTGTCCTTGACTCCGAAACGTCCAATCGTGAAATTATCGAGGTACGGCAAAATCAGCGTTATAGTTAGTGCAAGCACCATGATGCATAGGTTCACCATTACATATATTGCTGTAATTTTTTCTCAAAATAAAATACGACCGCACTATGTGGTGATTATCATTTATATCATATCATATCATTTATCGCAAGCAACACTACCTCACGGAGATGTTGGACGGTAGCAATACATATGGGACCAGCGCCGACTCGGTTGCTCTTGCTAGTGGTATGTATGTTTTAAACATATACAAAGTAGTGAAGCAGAGTATCAAAGAAAAGCCTCTGAGCGGACGTTAGTCTGGCGAAAACAGCAGGAGAATTACGAGAGAAAGTTGAATGTCGGCGAAAATGTGCTCTGGCTGAAAACTAGGAGATCCGCTGATTTCCGTGCACAAAATAGGCACCAAAGCTAAGGTGAGATGCTGTGGTGAACACGTATATTGATAGTTATCTACAGGAATGGTTCGTCGGCAAGAGAGAATGTCGACTAAGCAGTCAACGTACGAACAGATGTGTGCTGAGTCAGGGAAAAGTAATCCACAGTGACTCCGGGGTGCTCGGAAGATAGGGAACCGCACGGGTGAGAGGCGCCTAATTTTGCCGATTGGCAGAAGCAGTTAGAGAAATTTGCGTGCAACTTAAAATTGAATGGTTATTAGAGACCCACACCAACTACACTACAAAAACATATCTGGTTATCCATACAGGCTAACTCAGGCAAAGATGTAGAGTCTCAGAATGAATAATGGCGGATGTAGTGCGTGACAGGACATGCTCAACCCTCTTATTTTGAGCATCTTCTACCGCATGCTTCGTTCAGGTCCATGCTTCTATGGCCGCTACACTATGACAGAGAAATATGCTTTTTTGAGTACAGTATGTTCTAAAATGGACAGAATATTATCCAAAAATCAATAATTGAATAAATGAATTAGATCAGTGAAATCAAGCCAGTTATTTTCGTCCGCCAGGGCATGATTGCACAAAAATGTGGATGTCGTCAAGAAAGACTAGCTAAGTCGGCACCACTCAGTAAAATCCCCACTCAAAGTGGAGGCGTAGAAAAAACAACGGCCTTTTCGAATCGGCGGACCAACTCTAAGGAAAAAGTACGTAGTTTAGTTTTCTGTAGATTACCTAAAAGCGGTTGGTAGCTCTGAAAGGTTTGTTAGTTTACAAGACTGTCATTTTACTTATAAGGGGATTACTTGCACATTTGGGATTGCATAGGCGGCTGCACTCATATATGACATAACTATCAGACGCAGACACGAACCTATTCTGGGCAAATCTTTTGTTTTTGGCAGAGCAGTGGCAAGAATACCCAGGATGAATGTCACGGACATTATGTTAGTTAGCGCCATCCCGAGCTGAAATGAATCGCATTAAATTAACTCAACCAAATATTTTTCATGTGATTTGGAGAAATATTACCTTTCCCATACTGTCTGCTGTCCTGAGGAAGACACCGAAAATTGAGAGCACGTTAATGATGAAAGACGGTGTAATAACCATAGTGATGTAAAACGAAGAATTTCGCTTCATAGCTATTATGAACGTGCTCTAAAAGGCAATTTTTTAAAGATACTAATGCGTGTTACGTAAATTTTTTTAGATGAGGTTTCTGTGTATTCGTTGAAGTACTGAAATACTGAGAAGACTCGGTAGGTCCGATAATAATGGTAGGTAAATGAATCTATCAAATAATGATGCTCTCAGCCCAAGTGTTTAGTTTCCAGGCAGAGTCAAAAGAAATATGAGGGAGGCACATATCTTTGTTGCATTCAAAAAGAAATTTAATCAAAGGCAAATTTTTTTCAGTGCCACTAGTGTTTACTTCAGCGCCTTTGGGGCGGGAAGTAACCAGCTGTGAGAAGAGAGTGCACATACCCAGACAAACCTTCGTAACTTCTGCGGTGCTATTTCGGGACATACCGCAGGTGAGCCGACGAAAGTTCGAACAGGTTCCGCGGAAGTTCCGAACATGCTCCGTGGAAGTCCCGAAAGCAACCAAGAGTGATGTAATTTGTTTAACATGGAATCAACCATGAATTGAGTAAACGGGTATGATCGAGCAACATGGAACGATGAACGTCTCCACGACTCGCGAGACCTAAAAGTATGGAGAGTAGGCACGGGTACGAGACGAAAATGCCTCTGCTGGGAAGGTATTTTTGCCTCGTACATAGCCGTAGATACTCTGCAAACGCGCTTTGCTCGTGAAAAATCGTCCTGAGCAGGTGCGTCTCTTCTGTGCAGTGTACCTGCGCCTGGTATTGTTTTCAGTGATAACATGAGAAAATTCGTTTTTGATGAGATTCTGTGGAATTTTCGCAGTTCTGAGAACAATCACAGGGGTGTATTTATCTGGCACGAGCTCTGCCCGAGATCCGATTCTATGGATAAAATTATCAATAGTATGGAAGGTGTTACAATGATTAGAACAAAGTAAAAATCGTTCGAATGTTTTCTTGCTTAGAAATCTTGGCATGATTGTTCTTATATATTATATTATTAGACACTTCAAAATTATTAAAACTATCAGACGCAGACACGAACCTATTCTTTGCAGATCTTTGGTTTTTGTCACAGCAGTGGCAAGAATACCCAGGGTGAATGTCACGTTTTTGATGAGATTCTGTGGAATTTTCGCAGTTCTGGGAACAATTTATAAAGTAAAAATCATAAAAGAATGTAGCTCATTTGCCCGTTCCATTCCCTATCCATATAAGGGTAAATAGGCTGAGAAGAATAAGTTGAGAAGAATCCTCCCGGGAACTCGTCAGTATGGCGAGGAGGACCTATCCTTGTTTGAATTTCATCATATTTACTTACCTCAATTTTTCTTCTTGAATTATGGATGTCATTATGAAGTTATTCTGGAGTGAATTTTGAAGTAAAACAACCGGAAATTTTTATGTTTTACTGTTCTTGTGTGGATAGCTGAAGCTAAGCGAAAACTTATTACTGCAAAAATTGGAGAAAAATAAGCTATTCGATACATTATTACCTCCGATTGTTCTATTTATCTCAAATTTCGGAACAATCCTAGACGTGTTATCGTTTCGGAAGTTCCGCGGAGCTTCCAAATGACGTCAAGGCTCCGCGAAAATTCCGAAACTAGCATTTTTTCTGCGTCTCCACTCGGAACTTACGCGTAACTTCAGCGGGAACTCCGAAGAAACTGATTAGTGACGTCATATTTCCGCGGAAGTTCCGAAAATCGGGCTCCAGCAGTAGACCAAGCTTTGCGGAAGTTCCGAAGGTTTGTCTGGGTATCTCAACTTACACTTTTTGTATTTCATAAACCAGAGCATTTCGATTCAACCAGTGAGAAAAGAAAATCTTTGACAATCTTTGACCTGTAACACACTAACCATCTCAAAAGGGAACTGGTCTCCGGTTTCGACGAAAACTGTCTGCATTGATACATTTCTTATCTGCCATTCTCCATTTCCCTTTAAAATAAAATTGATGTCAGATACACGAGGTGGGGAACGGGTAATACCATCAAGGCGAAAGCGGAGGAGTTATCAGCCAAGCCAGGACTCATCGTAATCGTGATACCGTACTCCCATGCAGAGAACGATTGACTCATCATTTTGATATAGCACTCTTGATGGTCGAACGGAAAGTCTTGTGTCTGAACCAGATGGAATTTTTTTTTTTTGAGTATGGCCGTTGAACATTTTCGAGAAATTGCAAAGATAACCTCTATTGCACATATGGTTGATGTTCGAGTTGGCACGAAAAAGTTGGCAGAACCTGACGAATTCACCTGTAATCACTACGCTTTCTTTATAGTAATATAAAATGTACACATTATTGGTGTGAGTTTATTGGAAGTGTAAAACTTGATGAAACTTGAAACGTACCCAGACAAATTTTTTGTAATCTTCTCGATAGTCTTCAGAGGAGTGCCTGAACCGTACAAGTGTTTCTATAGAAACTATGAACACTAACTCATCTCTACATGTGTGGCGACTCACGCTTCGACAATGGTAATTTCGGGGATCCAAACATCTGATATCGCTAAGTAGATGTGTTCAATTCCACAATGATCGGAAACGTTCCACTGCAGCCGTTCATCTCTCCATTCCTGAAAGTCATCAGTCTAGTTGTGAAATCTGAGAAAAGCGCTATTCGGATGTGTGATCTGCAGAGTTTACTGGTTTCTGCTCGAAGAGTGTCGTTGGTTTATTCATGCATTTTTCTTCAAATAAGCTTTCAATCCAAAGCCTTTATGACGTGCAACAAATTCATTGATAAGAAATATCGATTAAGTAAAGCCTGACCAAAATCAGAAGCTATCGAATGAGTCGCTCAATGTTTTGAGGGAACGCATTTTCTGTCCAAACTCACGAATGTCCTCAAAATTCTGGAAGCTTCATCTTTCCTGGCAGAGACATGGGCAAACTAAACTTTTCGTGTGACCCACAAATCAGCACCACATGTGTTCCTTTACTCTCACTCAAGCACTATTCGAAAACAATATGTCTGATGGAACAGGATGTTAGATTGTATGCGAAAGTTTTGGGATAGTTGCATCCAGTTTTCCAAAACGCCATGGCTCAGCTCGGTTCAAAATTAACGTCGTTATTCAATTTGAAAACCATTAGCAATGTTGCCAATTTGAGGCTAAAAAATTTCTCGAGAAAACTGAGAATTGACAGATCTGCACTCGAGGAAGAGGCACACGTCGTTTCGAGTAGGTTTGTTTGTTAAAAATTTCACAGTGGAAAGAAACCCATGGAGGTGCCAATACGTAGATGGCAACCCGTTAAAGGCAGGTCTGAGGCCTACGTACGCAGGTTAAGTTGGAAGTTTGAAGACCAAACAGTTAATTTTTTAAATGGAAGGCACAGCAACATTGCGTTTCTCATCTCATCTCAATCTGGTTGGGAAACATCACACAGGAAGACTTTAGCTGCTGACCAAGAAAATCTCAAAGAAATCTTCGGGGGCAAAGCAATGGGCTGATCATTTTTGAAGTGGGCCTAGATAAATGCTAAAACAACTCCTTCTTATTGTGATACGTGATCCACCTCGATGCAGTTTGTTCGTCACCTATTGAATTCTCGGACACAATCCAAATGAGAATAAATAATATAAAAAATTGATATAATTTGTAAAAATAGGAAAAAATAAAGGTAGAAATTCATGAAAAAAATAAGCTAATCTTATGTACTGTAATGAGTAACTCCCACTACTCGAAATTCTACAGTCTCAAAGACCTATTATACAGAGTTTCCCTGAAATCTGTGTAACGAGTAATGTTTGGTTGCAGAAGTATAATACATCCTCAGGGAGTGAACCTCGGAAGCAAACTTGCCATTGCGTATTCGAAGAGGAAGTCGAGTTTCTGTTCAGCTTCAACCTAAAAGCACACACAGCTCATATCTTTTTTGCAGCTTATCATCTCCAAATATGAGTGAAGGATAAAAACCTGCCATTCGGACCATTTTCATGAACACCAGCGTGAGCAAGACTTCGAATCGTGGGAGGTCTGCCCCGGGGTTCAGTGTGCTGAGCGACGCGTTCTCCACTGGAAGGTATACATTGAGCTACACAGCCTTTCGTAGGGGCCATTCTCCCAACTAAAGGAGGAGTCAACTACTGAGTATTCCACTTTACCTTGCATTGTTACCGGAGGAAGTCTTGGGTCATAGTCTTCGATCAAGGCCTTGTACAACCTCGTTTGTTCTCGGAGATATGTTTTACGATCTAAAATATCATAGGTTACAGTTGCAACACAACGTTTTCCAAGCATTCCAATAAAACTCGGTCACTAGCTAGCTATAGCAAAGGTAAACGACTTCCTCACCAACAATTGGGCAGTCTGCACGCACATGAGAGTGTAGGAGAGCCAAGCAACATACGGTAGCGAGCAGCATGGTGTGCCCTAGGTGCATATGTTCGCACTGAGATCACAAGTCAACCTACGCAGCGTTGTGGATTATTTGCGCTGGGCGCAAACTCGATTAAAGCAAGATCGAGTTGCATGTTGACTTGACGGTTTTAACGCCATATGATGTAACGTGAACTGGAGGTTGCGAGAAAGAGTACCTGGAATTTCCTGGAACAATTTCGCAACCTTGTTACTAGATGGCAACAGGGTATTTTCTGAATGTCCTCCCTTACACAAGACTTTCTGCTTCGGGCATAATCATCAACGTCATTGAGCACTGATTCCAAGCAATTGAGCAATATTTTCGTGCCACATCCAATATGTTCATATCTCTTGTATCAACGTTTGGGTGAAAAACACCGTTTCCTTCTCCCTTTCATGACTGATTGCACAGCTTTCAGAAAAAATGAGTGCTCCATTGCAAATTTATGGGACAAGGTGTGTTTGTTTTATTTACCTGTTTATTCAAAGGCGCGAACCGAAAACACACGGAAATAAGGGCAATATCACACCATTCAGCAGTAAAATGTCAAAGGAATTAAACAGCGTAAATGTGTGGACAATTTGGAGAAGAGGAGAAGATATGAGCACATTTATGCATTGAATGCCTCATAAAAAGTTTTTCGAATGTCTTTTTAAAGCTTGCATAGTAAACTTTTCAAACTGTTTACTTCTAGCCAGTAGCAAACCGGGTTCACCTAGAACTCGATGTATGAGGGATTTTAGCCTACCCTGCTGTCCTACAAATGGGACATCTTGCCAGGGTACATCTTTCTTGGTTATCGTTAGCGAAACTCCGAAAAAAATCCATAAAATCCAATGAAAGCATGCTTGTGAGGATCGTAATCATGACTACCAAATCAGCGTTTCTGCTTCTATTTTGAAAGGCTTATAGCCCTAGCAACTCAGATATCTCTTCATCCTTGGTCACGTGAACATAAATTTTCCCAAAGCACCTCAGCATTAGTTTCTGTATAAATCTGTTCTGAATACTTCCCAGGAAATTCCCATCCTATTCCTTGAAAGGATTGGAAACTGCCATCTCCTACTCCACTAGAGGTTGTACATAATAGTCTTCAATGTTGTGCCACACAGGTTGTTAATTGAGCACGTTTATTTGGCCGACGTTTCGACTTTACGTCGTTTTCAGAGGCCTGAAAGTGGTTCAAGATTTTCTTAACTTACGATTTAATCCACCAAATACCTCCTCTCCCAGTGCGTTCAATTCGTATTGGATACATCACTGTGAGATCCTAGGCCAAAGGTAACACTCACCCACGTGCTCCGCGATTATAGCGGTGATGGTATTCCGCTAATACAGTGACAGACCGCTTACAGACAGCGAGTGCGGTTTACTCAGCTTTACTGGTGTTAGTAGCCAAGCATGAGTAATCTCTGCTGATCTTATAGCTCGCATAAGGACAGAAAAGGAATGAGATCATTGGTAATTGCTATTAGCAATTACCAATGATCTCATTCCTTTTCTGTCCTTATGCGAGCTATAAGATCAGCAGAGATTACTCATGCTTGGCTACTAACACCAGTAAAGCTGAGTAAACCGCACTCGCTGTCTGTAAGCGGTCTGTCACTGTATTAGCGGAATACCATCACCGCTATAATCGCGGAGCACGTGGGTGAGTGTTACCTTTGGCCTAGGATCTCACAGTGATGTATCCAATACGAATTGAACGCACTGGGAGAGGAGGTATTTGGTGGATTAAATCGTAAGTTAAGAAAATCTTGAACCACTTTCAGGCCTCTGAAAACGACGTAAAGTCGAAACGTCGGCCAAATAAACGTGCTCAATTAACAACCTGTGTGGCACAACATTGAAGACTATCAGTATCCACCAACTATGCCCAGGTTTTATGAAAAGAGAACATGGAAGTTGTACATAATATTCATAGCCACGCAAACGCACCTGTGGATTCTTGGTCTCTAAGTTTCTGAACAATTTGTGTGTACGATAAATTGCTTCTTCAACTATGGATTTACTGTGAAAAAACCAAGTTCCCGAGCCTTTTGAAGTGGGCTCATGTATGTTCCTCTCAGTGTATGCAAAGCATGTCGAAATCTTTTTTGCCCCGATAATTATGTGGACATTTACAACGTATCTTTGGTTGCAACGAGTTATTTCCAGGAATCTGCCCATTTATTAGAGTGTTGCATTCGAAATATTTTTTCGAACATTCGAATATTCGAATAAACGAATATTTTGAAAAGGCCGAATATTCGAGAATTCGAATAAACGAATATTTTGAAAAGGCCGAATATTCGAATGTTCGAATAATCGAATAATTTGAAAACATCGAATATTCGATTATTCGAATAATTCGAATAATCTACTTCTTCGAATATTCGAATGTTTCGAATAAACGAACAATCGAATGTTCGAATAATTATTCGAATATTACTCGACTCTAACCAGCGGTGGCAAACTGGTAGTAGGGGAACTGCGTTGAAAAAACGTGTGGTCCCCCAAATGGGAACATAGTGCTCCAGTATTTCGAGAATATGTTTACATGGGAACCAAATTTGATTTTGAAAACTAACAAGGGGAGGATACTTAATCAGTATCGCCTTTCGTGGCGAGGTGTATATTGCCTTACGCAGCTCGCGACGCTGATTCCAAATCTGTTTTCATCTCTTCCTAAAAATGTCTCTGTGAGAAGTTACCCGTTTTTCCATGTCACGCTCACGTAGGGCGCAAGAGGTCGACGGTCGAGGTGAGCCGTGGCGCAGTGGTAAGTTTCTCGCTTTTCAGGACCAACATCTCGAGTTCATTTCCCCTCACAATCTGGTGTTTTGCATTTTCCTTCCACGTACTATTTACCTTTGAAAATCCATGCTATGCAGTTCTATAGGGTTTTCCACCTGCAAAATTATCTTTAGCACTAATCCACTTTCACGGACCCAAAATCTTCAAAAAAAAACCTTTTCGGCTGAAACTTTGCGTAGAGGGGTTATTCGGGGCGCTGAACACAAATATCGTATCCATTCTGTACTGTAACGCCATTTTTCCAGGGTTACGGTGGGTATGCTGTGGAAACCGTCTATCATGAAATACTCTCAAATTTTGCCTAGAGGGTTATTTGGGGTGCTGAACACGAATATCGTGTCCATTTTGTACCGCAACCCTATTTTTGTAGGGATACAGAAGGAAATTCAGATAAAATGCCAATTTCAGGTAGAAAACGAAGGTGGCACGCAAAATAATGTTGAGAAACAAGATCAGCGCCTCAAATAACTTCCCTATGCAGAGTTTCAAGAGATTTCGTGACTACAGTACTTACAGTACACCCACGGTAACCCTGAAAAAATGGGACTACGGTACGAAATGGATACGATATTTGTGTTCAGCACCCCGAATAACCCCTCTACGCAAAGTTTCAGCCGAAAAGGTTTTTTTGAAGATTTTGGGTCCGTGAAAGTGGATGTGCTAAAGATAATTTTGCAGGTGGAAAACCCTATAGAACTGCATAGCATGGATTTTCAAAGGAAAATAGTACGTGGAAGGAAAATGCAAAACACCAGACTGTGAGGGGAACTGAACTCGCGATGTTGGTCCTGAAGAGCAAGAAACTTACCACTGCGCCACGGCTCACCTCGACCGTCAACCTCTTGCGCCCTACGTGAGCGTGACATGGAAAAACGGGTAACTTCTCACAGAGACATTTTTAGGAACAGATGAAAACAGATTTGGAATCAGCGTCGCGAGCTGCGTAAGGTAATATACACCTCGCCACAAAAGGCGATACTGATGAAGTATCCTTCCCTTGTAAGAAAGAAGACTTTAAAGAATAAAATGTCAAAGACACATCTGTTTTATCAAGCATTGTGGAGAAGCTTGCCGCAAATTTTTTGGAAAAGGGCTAGGACCTCCGATGGAGCGTAGATATTCTCAGACGATTCAGTTCTTATAAAAACAGATCAAACACCTACGGAAAACGTAGCGATGTGGGGCTGTTCTCCAAGCGTCAAGCAATTCTTGTGGACTACTAGATGGAACCTATTCTGGCAGCTTCCTTTCCTCTCAGTTGTCCATTTTCCAAACAAAATGGTGTGAGTATATCGCTCAACGATGGGAGCAACAGAAGGATAACGGTGCTAGCCGTCTCACTCATCGGTTACCACCATCGACAGTCTCTTTACCTTCGAAATAGAACGAAAACAGCTATCGATGGAAGTACAAACTCCAGCATCTGGGGGTCTCTTGTCTTCAAAAAGAGCTCAATTTCGTTGCATTAAAATCCATTGCCCTATGAGGAAAATTCTGAAGACCGGTGGTATGGTAGATACTGGCTTTACGACTTTGCAAATTAATTTTCAAGCGTTAAAAGCTCCTGCGTTCCGTCAATTCGGTCCCTAAGACCAGATTGGGGCTATAGGGTGACTGAGAATCCCTTGGGAAGTTCTTTGCCTTTCCCGAGAGTTTGTTCACTAAATTGAGCTCGTGGAGCGGGGGAGAAACGTGCGTTTTTTCACGGAATTTTTCAGAATTGCCCCAAAATTGTAGCGTTTTGTTAGTAGCAGCAGGTGATATTGCACATCATAAAGTACATAGTTCCCTCCTGAGCAAAACCAACGCGATATTTGGATCATCAGAGCCTTGGCCGTTCAACTGGGTGCTTGTTGAGGGAATTACTCGAGAATAGCTGTAAGGGCGAAGCTGCCACCAAGACATCTTATTATATTACTCGAATATTTGAGCGCCTCTACCTCGAATATTCAAATAATCGAATAATAAAGAGTGATCGAATTTTCCAATATTCGAATAATTATTCGAATATTATTCGATTCGGTCAACACTCTACCATTTACCTATGTAATCAATTGGTATCTATGTAACCATCCTCGGGTTCGCTTCAACTCTGATAAGTTTTCCTGTCGTCCGCATACATTTTTGAGACTACTTTGAATCTAGATATTAATTCTGAGATCTCATAAGTCTGTTGATGAAAAGGGAAACCAATAGCCATCAGCAGTGGCGGTCAATCATTCATGCATCGCAGAATACCGCCCGTCTGTTCTGCCGCGCTGCACTACCTATGATGATGCATGCATACGTGGTGTAGCATGGCAGAGAAGACGGGTGGTTTCTCACGATGGATGATTAACCGCTATTGTGTCAAACACGTGCAAGAAAGCAATATAGCAAACAATATGAGACTATGCCCGTTCAATTTTATCTACATTCTCGAAAGCGCCTCCGCGGAAACCACAAAAGATGCGAGTGATGCGCCGCAGATATCGTCTTCAATTCATCCCCTAATTCTTGTACATAATCCAACCCCAAGTTCATATTATGTCTAGGTGTAGCACATGTTTGTCTCTTCAAAGTGTGCATGTGGTAACATGGGACGGTTTGGAATTGAGGGAGTAAGGTGGCCACTATCTTGAACTGAAGGATTCGAGAATCGTTCTTCATAGCAACATCCTTTTGCCTTCTTTACATTGTAAGCCAAAGGGAAATTTCACCAGAAGAGGAACGGACCACCGCTAAACTAATTATTATGAATAATTATGAAGATGATAGAGAACCCCTTTGCGCCGTCAACAAAAACAGAAAGAAAGTGACATCATTACAAATGCAGGAGGAGCAGCCATGCTTCAGTGATTGTTGTGAAGTGCTAAACATGTACTATTTCTAACCACTGTTTCGACTTCACAATAACATCTTTTAAAAGTCCTGCATCAAGTTGAAGATGTCTACTTGCAGAGTGGTACCGAAACCTTCTCTCGCTGTCTCATACGATGACCCATGAGAATAGTTATAAAACAGAATAAATACATAGGTCTTTTGCTTCTGTATTTTTCTCAGAACCCCACGCAGTAGAACGGTTACAGTTCAACTTTTATCGGACTGCGATTTTCCACATATTTCATGTTCCATAAAAGGCGGTCAATACTTTTCACGCACCCCGTAGATACATACTTGCACGCCATGGATTATAATGAGGATTTTATTAGAAGAAAAATTGGTTTCAAACAACTGAACTTCAAATTTATTGAAACACCAGGCCACATATGTACCCGGCTCCGCTCGGAAATTTTACAATCTCGGCTATTTCAAACTGGTGAGAACAATTACTAGTGGTGATAAATTCACTAGAATGCTCGCAATTTTGATGACTAGTGTGTTCGCGTATCCTAAGCGAAGAGAGGAGATCGCTTGAATCTTTGATTTGTCCCGAGGCATAGCGAAGAATGTGTATATGGCGCTTTTTTGAGGACATCGCTGGAGTGGTCTCTCACAATCGCTTCGAAGTTCCAAGTAGGTCTGATAAGGTAGTTCACAAACACTGAACACAACTCCCCCATTTTTTCCAATCAGCTTCATTGTTGTCCTCGTAGGGACCCGGAAAGAATGCAAGGGCTCCACCACACTGTAGATGGCAACTTGTGAGCTACTGTAGACCAGTCGGCGTACAAATACATAATGATGTTTTCATCATAATCGATTTCATGATCGACTTTCGAGAGTGCTTGTGGCAATGCAATCAACAAATTATGCCTTATACTTCTCATGGATCCGGGTAGCTCGATGCAATCCAACTTGGCCAACGCGGTGGTTAAGCGTTCTCCAACATCCAGCTGAATCTTCCAAGAGAATACTGCTGAGTGCTCACAGCGGTTTCCTTTAGTTTATTCAACAGCTTTTGCGTATTCGTGACATCGCCGACGGTGAGCATCAATGGCAAGGGCTAACCCATATGCTGTCTGGTGGGACGAGTTCTTTTTTTTCAGCTCGTCCTCTTTTCTTCCGTCTCCCCAGCACTCCATCTCGGAAATTAATGCGACGTTCCCCAGTTGGAACATATCCTGAATTTTCTTAGAGAGTGCGACTGGGTGTTTCAGTGCTGGGGTTGCGACATGTGCCATTTGACCAAGAAGAACACACTCGCATTGACGGTGAAGATGTGTCGGATGTCCTATTCTGATCAGCCTCCTGCAACAGATAACATTAACTCTTAGACGTTCACTTTATGGGGGCATTTCCTTTTTTGGTCTGCCGACGCGCGACTTTTTTTTCGTTGGAGAAGGCTGATCAGGAATTCCACTTGGGAGCTTTCTGAGCATGTCAAACGGTGCTCTCAAGGGGTTTTACAATTTTCCCCATACAATCCTGTTTTCAGGGTCAGCTTTTACGAGTTAATGACTGAATATCGAATTAGTGGCAACCATCGCATTGCCATAACGTGAGATTTTCAGTATTTTATTGGAAATTAGTGCAGGTTATATTGTTGTTATGAGGGACTCTGTCTTTGAGGTGATTGATCATTACGAACATGCTCGCAACGTTCACAATATAAGAACTACCCATGGTTACTTCTACCATATGTTCACTTCTATATGCGCTGAGGTCATGAAACTTCATAGAAAGATTGGTATTCTTTCTGCAATCTTGCTTCTGACTGGTTGGTTGCGAAATTTTCTTGTTCTTGAAATGTTATTGAATTTTGCGGCCACTTCGAACCGGGACAACTCCTCTTCTGTTCATAGCTTTGAGGTTTGAATGCCAGCATTGTACACGCAGTCTAGTTTCGAGATTATTGGAAATGGACTGAGAAGATTTCAGATGCACTCAAGCATTTCGCTTCTGATGATGAGGAATGTTGCTCAGCCCGTAGGAGAAGACATCTATTGGATTCAAATTTCTCAGGTATTTATATTCTATTTATGCAAATGTGCAATTGGGCAGTCTGTTTTCCTTTCCGTGTTTTAGGAGTTATGTCAGGAGCCTTGTGGCTTCTTGTTCTACTATATCCGCCTACTTACCTGGAGTGGATGCTTGTGATTACCGATATGGATCACAGGAGGTTCGGGTTTATCTAACTGTAAAATTTGACTGCTGTGATTGTTGGAAAGGAGCAAGAAGTACGAATACGTCGCTTGTGATCCTTTATTCCATTTCTTTTTAATTTCGAGGAAGTTTATGTTCAATTACTTGCACCGTCCTTTAGCTTTGCTCAGCCAGCGCAGTCCGCGGTGTTCTTTGTCAGGCTTCTGAAAGAGAAAGAACAAGACTTCATCTGCAGGAAGAAACGGCAAAGGAATTTTCCCAAGACTTTATCTGCAGGAAGAAACGGCAGAGGAATCTTCAAAGGAATCATGAACGATGTTTGGAGTGACGTCGATTGATTAGGGTTTTCTCATTTACATCTTTGGTGTCATTTTGTCATCACATTCGATCTCGTTAATGGTAATTCTGAGGGTGCAATTATCGGTGTTTCTATTGAAGACTCAATAATAAAACAATTAAGGCATGAATACTGCATTGCGCTTCATACATTTTCAAATATTGAGGCACGGAACTTGTTTACCCCACGTTGGCTACATCATCATGCGTCGTCACCGTCTATTGTGGTTTCAGCTCATTTCCGACGCAGCATAGCTACATAGCAAATGCATTACTGTATGCGCTAATAATATTCGGTACGGGCGAAAATCGATAACATCTGGGTGATGAAGATGAAGAGTACCATGTATACATACTTCACGCAGTAGAGTTTTTCCGCAGCTTTAAATGCAACACCTGCGGAAATCCCCGACTCTGAGCTGATGTGCGGGTGGGGAAGTGCAGACTCAGCACCACATAAATGTGAAACGAACACAAACAATAATGGCTTACTTACAAGAGAGAATCGAACACGCCTAGACGTGTTCACGCTGGTCCGAGTGTCGAGGCTTCCCGGGGTGCCCATGGTTAGTGGTTAACAGACCTTAGAATCAACGCACCGGCGGAGCACTAAGATCAGAGCTTGTTCGCCCATGCATATAAATACGTACATAGTGTTATAACCATCATTATACACTCTGTTTTTTTGGATTTCTCTTTCCATTCCAATCCATCCACACATTTGCGAACATAGATAACTCTACATTTATTACACCACACATATATGTACTCAGCAAATAAAAAAGAACAATCTACGTTTGCAAAGCGCATACTTTGCAAAGCGTATATTCAACATGAAAAATGTTCACCATACAAATATAACTAAATATTTCATTTCTGCCGGGAACATCTAGCCGTCCAAGCAGGGTTTATGATGCTTATACTCATGACTACCTTCTTGGAACCACCAGAAATAATCCAGCTTAGCATAAACGAGATAGCAATAGCAGTAGAATACAGCAGCGTTGGCGGAATACAGTAGAATACAGTAGCGTAGACAGAATAAACTAGCAGAGATGGAATATAGTAGTTTTCATGAGAAGCAGCACTCCGCTAGATGATAAGAATGTTGAAGGAATAGCAGAATAGAAGAATATGAGAAATTTCGAAAATGTGGCGAAACAAACCAAGCCACAGCCAGGCGAACTCGTCCACGTTTCGTCGCGCTCCCACCCACAGCCGCAGCACGCACGCACCGCAGCCGTCCCGCGACTCCGCCCTGTAATTAACGTGAGTTCACTGTGGCGGTGCAAATGGTCACGCTCCCTCAGAAGGAAGAAGCAAGAATCCGCCCGCCACACATCACACAACACACAACTGCGATGGAGGCCCCTAAGCTACTAGCCATACCACTGCAACTTCCCGGTACTACTGTGACCTTACAAGGGAAGGATACTCGGTGGCCGTGGCCATTCGTGATGCGATGTGTACTAGCCCAGGCCAGACTGGTTATCAATATCTGTTTTCGTAATTCAAACAATAAATATGTAGCCTGCAATGGTTACAATAAAGTTTGCTACACGGATGATTATAACAATACTAATTACAACTTATATACCAAATGTGATATAATATATAAGATTGAATTCTTAGTCAAAAACAGTTACTGTAGGTTTGGCCCCTCCCTTTTCGTTCAAACTATAGGCGTATCTCAAGGTAGTAATGCTAATCCCTTGCTAGCGAACCTCACGTTATCTTACTTTGAATACACACACGCTATCAATAACCCATACTTCATAGATCATTTCGTACCCTCTAGGTATATGGAGGATATCCTCGTCCTGTACGATAACTCTGGTATAGATATGTTATCTACACTAATAATTATAATTATTAACCATGTGGTTACAAAAATATATAAGACCGATTTCTTCAACTTTCTCATAAAAAGATTCCCACATGCTACCTCAAACATCAGTATTCAAGTCAAAAAAGCCACCATCTACACAGAGATACTCAGAGTTGGTCGTACATGCAAATTACTTGAAGATTTCATCATTAGAATTAAGCATACTATTAAGAGTCTAGAAGAAGCAGGATGCAATGTAGCTACTATTAAGTGTTGCATTCTTAAGTGTGTTTTCAAGAACAAATTCATCATATATAAGTATGGTCTGAGATGTAATAAAAATGCAAAAGCTTTCGTTAATAATATTATATTTTCTAGATTTCACAGATACACGCACACGCACACGCACACGCACACATACGCGCACACATACACACGCACACATACACACGCACACATACACACGCACACATACACACACGCGCACGCATACACTTGCGCGCACACACACACACGTACACATTCACACACGCACGTACGCACACACACACGCACACACACACCACACACCAGTAATTAACATATAACCATATGTCTGCTAGTCTGTTTGCATGCATATTTATATATCTGCATATGTCCATACATACTGCTCATATCTCCTCTATCTTATACCCTTCTGCTTCCTTCACTCTGATTCCAAGTGTCACAGGTAATATCCTTATCAATCAATCCTAGGTCGCATTGCCGCTGGCTATGCCCTTCTGCGTCTTTGGCTACTCTACTTCTCTGCAGCATACCCATATATATATATACT
>JARK01001571.1:131366-149109 GCA_000688135.1 Ancylostoma ceylanicum
GGGGGGGGGGGGGGGGGGGGGTTGATCGCGGACCAAAAGCAGCCACGCGCTTGTCCTGTGACGCGGGCAGATCTAGAGGATGGACTCCTCAGTTTAGCAGTGCTGGGCTTGATCTGAACCCTGCACATTGGGTCTTACCAAAAGCCTGGATTCTAATGATTGGGAAGCATAAGAGAGGTGCAGCTTCTAACAAATAAGTCCCGCGTCCACCCCAAAAATACGGGAAATTCTCCCTTTTGCAATTCCGGCGGCAGATTGCGCGACAAGTCGGCCGAGGAACACCAAGTCGCATAAGAAAAAACCTTGGATTGTGTTGTCAAAGGAATAATGAAAAGAGCTAGAGCGTCCACCGAAGGCGACGCGCTTCACCAATACGGTCAACTCCAGACGGTCGTAGACAAGGAGCGGGACCGCGCGCGGCCGACTCTGTTTGTTTGCTGCACCGAGGCAGCGGGTCTGCTGGGCAGACACGGGGGAAAACCGATACATCGTGAATTCCCCCTGCCTGAGGAGGTGCAGCACACAACCAGAGTGAACCGTGCCCCTTGTCTGCGACCGTTTGGAGTTCACTGTTTAGTTTGGGTGTTGCGAAAAAATATGAATATTGGCCCTCAAAGACCACTCTAGCAAGTAGAAGATCCGTCTAGCATCGATAAATGTTGTGACTTTAATAGTGAGGAGCCGTGAACTTGCCGAGACGTTGAACAAGCGCAGAGTCGTTACCGCTAAGAATGATACGTACAAGAAGTAGCTAGGGATGAGATCTTACGAAATAGTGCGGGAATACGGAGAAGCGACATCCGCGGCAAAAAAGACAGTCTCAGCTGCAAAGGTGGCTTGTTACAAGCACATGTATGACGAGCTGGACACCGTTGATAGAGAGAAGAATATTCCCCGTATCGCAAAAGCGAGGCAACGTGCAACTGAAGACTTGGGACATGTTATGCAAATCAGAGACAACAACGGTCGTTTGCTCCATCACCTTCCAGACATTCTTAATTGGTTGCTCGAACACTACAGTGTTATGTGCAACGAAGGATTTCCACACCCGTCAATACCATCGGCCATCTCGGTTTTGGGACCAGCGCCACCATTCCAGGAAGATTAAGTCGCAAGTGCACTAGCAAAGATGAGGAATGGAAGAGCGCCCGGCCCAGATAATTTGTCATCCGAAATCTGGAAAATAGCTGAAAGTGAAGGGACACGATGGCTTACTAGTTTCTTCAACGAAATCATAGCCGAGCGAAAGCTGCCTGAATCATGGACGACGGGCACCACGGTACCTATGCGGTAAGGATAAGAAGATATAGCAGATTGCGCGACATATTGACCAATTATGCTGCTGTATCACAAAATGAAGAGCGAGTTCTGGACAGCAGACTTCAAGACATCGTTGAAGTAACGCGAAATCAGTGTGGGTTCGTCAAGAATTGTCGCACAACCGACGCGATCCATGCTGTACGGCTGCTGAGTGAAGAGCATCGAGAGAAGAGGAAGACTTTACATTTGGCCTTGCTTGACACCCAGAATGCTCCTAATAGGATACCCGTGAACTGATTTGGTTGTTACTATGGTGGTGCAAAAATAATGCGCGTTTTCAATCCCTAAATTCCTGAGCCCATATCTTGGTTCTAATTTAATGTTTTTAACCAGGCTTAGAACCATTGAAATCCGCAAACCTTGAGCAATAAAATAGTTGTTGTACCATCACCGCACTCTTCAAACGGGGCCTTCTAGGATCGATGAACGAGCGGAAGTTAATTTTGGTGTCACTTCAGTCCTCGAAGAAATTCTCCTAGACGAAGTCGTCCAGGTACTCCAGGAAGTGGTAATCAGTGAGCGAGAGGATTGCCGATTATAATATATCAGGCAGAGCTTATTGGCCCAATTGCTCCAAACTGTGGAGCTTATGGTGTGCGACATGTGGCTGGACGGTACTGCGCAGGAATACAGAATCCATTTTGTTAAAAGATGCTGGGCTCACACAGTGAGATTCTCGGCTCATTTCGTTGATATGCTAGCAGTGATTTTTAGCTGTGAGGGATTTAGCGAGCTGTTACAAATGATTTCTGCATAATACCACCAAAAATTCGTCGTGACCTTAATTTAGTGTTGTTTAGGTTTCTTACAGTGTTTCGGTTTGCCTTCCTCTCCCAGTTGTTGAGTGAGGAACTTTACACTGTCGCAGAGGGTCTGTTCTTTACCATGCATCACTAAGCGTTTGAGGATTTGGTCCAAATTTCTTCACTACAAGGGCGCAAAGCAGACCTCTCAACGAGGATCAATCTGGTACTCGTTCAGATAGCGTCGCACCCAGTCGTCGAGTTTTTCGTCCTCCCATTCTTATTGAAGGGAGGGGCGGTCTGACGACAATTACCGATAAGGTTCTGAGAAACCGAACATGTTGTTTTGAATGGGTTCTCTTCAATTATTGCCACCACTTGGTGGTCAGCAACCCGAGAAAACTTCACCGGACCTTCCTTACTTTCGAAGCAGGACTCATCACTTCGAAAAGATTGAGAGCAGCCTCGCGGTTGATATTCGCTTACATTGCCTTGGCCAAAACTACTGTGGTATTCCGAGCAGCTCCTGCAGCGATGCCGCGAAGTTTTGGTTTGCAGAAGTGAAATCGGCAAAAATTCTGTTTTGGCACCTTTCATTCCGAAAATAAAAGTTACGTACAGATGTGGATTTCGCTGAAAATGGGCAAAGCCATTGGAAAGGCCATGAAATTTTCTATAAGGAGATATACAACTTCTCATATTGTTTATGATGACAACAGGAAATCTAATGCACCGAAGAAGATGCATTGAAAAACGCGCATTATTTTTGCACCAACCTAATATAATATGTATATCATAGTATTCCCGGATAGTACGTCAGATAGGTGCAGCTTCTCTACAGAAATGTCACGAGATCAGTTAGAAGCAATGCAGGAACATCAGCCCCGTTTGATGTTCACGTGGGAGTCCATCATGGCTTTGCACATTCTCTGCTTCTTTTCATTCCCTGCATGGGCACAGTATCGAGAGATCTCCAGTGAAGACGTCATGAAACTTCTTTATGCAAATGATGTGGTAGTTACTGGAAGCACCAGAGAGGAGAAAACAGAAAGAGGTACAGGCTCGAACGGGATGAGATAAAACCTGACATAAAAACAGAGTACCTCGTATGCAGAGAACGATCACCCGAGACGATCTCCATCGATAATGAGGAGCTTCCGAAAGCCTCCGTGTTCAAGTATCTAGGATCCCATAGCTCAGGTGACGGTAACACGTTAGTGGAAGCTGAATGTAGAGCGAACACTGCGTGGAGCGAGTTGAGGCAAGTAACGGCTGTACTGTGCGATAACAAAAGTCCCGCTGGAGCTGAAGTCAAAGATTTATCGCATAGTGGTCCGACCTGTTGCGTTGTAGCGTAATGCTGGCCGACCACCTTAAAGCACGAACAGACCCTCCACACAACTAAAACGAGAATGCTTCTCACCAGTTTTCCTTTCCACAAACAAAAAGAAATCTTCTAAAAGCACCCATTTCATAGTGTTTGTCACTGTCTTGTTGGTTCTACTTTTTCGCTTTCTTCCCTGACATAAGCTATCATTTCTGTCATTTGTCCACTTTCTTTTCTTCCGTATGTGTTCCTCTCCATCCTATGTACTACAGATTAGCGTCTCATCGCTGAAATACTATGGAGTAGAATTACTCTCTTGTTCTACTTGCCGGGTTTGATACCCGGCACCACTTTAGTGAAGGAGGACTGTTGCCTCCTACCCCCTATCCCCAAAGTGAAGGGGCCTGAGCCTTGGCTCAGACTATCGCACCTACGGTTTGGAGTAGCAATTACAGCAAAGGTGCGGGAAGCTCGATTACGCTGGTACGGTCATGTACTAAGAAGTGGCGACACTTCAGTCGCCAAATCAGCAATGAACACCACTGTGGAAGGACGTAGGCCGAGAGGGAGACCCAAAACTTGGTGGCTAGACAGAATTGAAGATGATATGTGATTGCTAAGGTTCAGTGTGGATGACGTGTTCAATCGAGGGAAATGGCGCAATCGCACGAGGACCGCCGACTCATGACCATGGGAAAGAGGCTAGGAAGAAGAAGGAGAACTGTTGAGAAGAGCTTCATTCGGCTGAGAATGTATTTGAAAGTATGGCATGTGTCAACGAAATTATGAATCATCTCTGCGTCGACGTAGCAGGAAATTTATGATATTTTGGGATTCCATTCTTATTTTTGTTTACCCATCTATTCCAACACCAACCCTCCCTCGTTCATTTGTGGATCTGAGACTATGCAATCTGTTTCAACTAGTTTTCATGGTGGGATTCCATAAAAAATTATTATGATGAGTAAGGCAGCAGTTCTTCTCTGAGAAAAGTGGATGATATTTATATTGCAAGTTTATGGCCAAAAGAAAGTTTAGTAGAAACAATGGTAGGAGATAGATTAACATAGGTAACACTTCAATGGTTAGGAGAAGCAGGAAGTAACATCAATGGTTAGGAGAATTCTAGCATTGTTAAACTATCGAGAGCAAGTTAGTTGGGAATTAGCACGAAGACACCGCCTAATTCAAGCGTGGATTCTCCTGCTTCATCCAAAGTACACGTGAAACGTGAGAAATCAAAATTCATGACAACCTATTCATAAACTTGGAACGATCTGTAAAAAATAGAATTGTTGAACCAAAACGCCCTTTAGATAAGCCATAGTTAGCATACATTAAGCAATTGGACTGCTGCAAAAGGCATGAAATACAAATTCGGGAAACATAAGGAAATAGACGGGATCCAAAACTTTGAACCTCCATCTACGACTCTGTATCACCATCCACTCGATCATCCAGGTTCTCTGTGAAGAACTAAAGTTAGTTTGTTAAATTTCGAGTCTCGCTAATTCAGCTCATACAGTAGGTAATTGATAATTCTCACATTTTTTACTTGCTGAATAGATTAGGTTCATTCACTATCATGAGATGAAATGAGCTGACGCAAGAGAAAACTATCTCTGCTAATGCTTTTTAGTTTAGCTGAATTGAATATTTTCCATCTATGGGAACCCACACCTAGCGATTCCCAAAGTGTGATAAGGAGCCCTAAGGGCAGCACCAGTCGAAATCCTCGATTTGGAGCTAATGTGCGGTTGGTGAAATACTGACTCAGCTCATCATTAATGTGAAACTAACACAAACATTGATGACTTTCCTTCAAAGAAACTGCAATTGTTGTCGCGAACACGCCTGGCAGTGTTCGCGCCGGTCCGATTTTTCACCGGCTCGACGCGCCAGCCAAATCTTTTGCCGCGCGTGGTTTGGCGCAAAGGTAGTACGAAAGTCGTACAATTCACGAGGTTTCGTGGCGGGTCGCTGTAAGCGGTCATTGTTCGTGTTCGTTTCACATTTATGATGTGCTGAGTATGTATTTCATCACCCGCATATTAGCTCCAAGTTGATGATTTCAACTGGTGCGGCCTTTGATCTGAGATGCTTTGTGTATCCATCGCAGGAACGTGGAAGCAAATCAAGTACAGTCGAGAGAAGGAGAGGGAAGTTTTGATGAGGAGATATGGGGGATAATGGCGTGACCTCATCCATCACTTCATACATGATAAACTGAAGCAAGAATTTGATGTCACGCCAACCCCACAAGAAGCTTACCCCACATTTTAGATACCAACAAGCACGCTTCAGAAGGTCCTAAGGAGGATTTTATTTTTGGACGTCCAGACCTCGTCAACAAAATGGCGGCCTACCTTTCCGCCATACACCAAGCAAGATGTGAACACATTGCCTTGTCTACATCTACGAGGCTTGGGTTTTCATTTCTATGACAAAAAAGAGAGGTCAGAATGACGATTCCATCTTCGCTCCCGCTCTGGTAATGGAAGAATTCTCGTGCGGAAAAACGCTCTCGAAGAACAAAGGAAATCGAGCAATTATGATAGGTGCAGTTGGTGAGGGAGGCGTTGTCCCGGGGTGCACTAAGGTAATCTTCAGCGGCCGGGGGACAGTTGATGAGGACTATCATCGGGACATCAACCATGTCATGTTCTAGTAATGGTTGCGGGAGAGCTCCGCATGCTCAATGTCACAGGTGGGCGTCGTCTGTCCATAGTAAGGGGAATCACAGTTACCTTTCAGATATCTATCCGGTCCTCCACGAATGCCACTATTGAGGAATACCTCGGTCAAAAAGAATAGATGTGGCAGCAATCAGCACGAAGGCTGATCTCATCGAAGAGGTTGTTTCATAACTATTGTATATTTGTACTATTTCTAGTAAAAACTTTCATGGTTCAGCACAACCATTTCCTCTCAAGTCGGCTGCGATTTACAACTACGCCGTCGAGAATATCTGCTCTGGATTTAGAGTGGCAGTGATTAGGTTACCTCCTTTTCACTACTTCTTCAATCCAATAGAAATTTGTTGGAGACAGATAAAGGCCCACCTAACCAAACCTGGAAAGCCGAGCGACCCCATTCAGACAGTAGATCTCTTTCAATTTCATTCATGTTTTAGTTATGATGAAAGGGTTTGGAATACTTTCCAGGTGAGGACGCTAACACTGGAATGAATGGAAAGAGTTCCAACTTCGCCAGGCGGGGGTTGGCTTGATCACGTTGTTGGAGAGGAGGAAGCAGCGAGACTAAAAATCGCTGTAGATCTGAACAACAACGTAAAAGATTTGAAGATGCTCGGTGCTCAGAAGAATTTTCGTCTTTTTCAAAGAATCGCCTGAGGAAAGCGCCATGGAATTACACTAGGGTAGGAAAAGTTGCATAGTTGTAAAAGTGTAGTTTCTTAGCAGTAGGTATAATAATTTGACGGACCTAGGAGTTTGTTTTTATTCCACACCTTGATCTCATTATCACACACGTTAAAGCTTTACACTCACCGTAATAGAGTAACATCTTTCAGTCACGTTGATTTTTCATACATTGCTAATTACTGTATAGCTTCGAATTTGAACTCTTCTTACTTGTATTTGTTATCTCTAGTTAATTCTTTTTTGAATTAAATGTTTTTAATTCAGGCATGTAGAATAGTGTGAGTAGTTTTTTGAATTCAGGTATGTAGAATAGTGCACCTATTTCTTTTAAAAATTGGTTTCCCGTCGACCATCATTATATTGCTAAGTTTATTTGATCGTTCTTCCTGTGCTTTCACTTCATATTATCTTTTTGTTATGTTGCTAACCACTTTTAGAATGGTAATTCTTGCTCCTTAGTGAATGTGATCGGGTTCTACCTGAACATGGGTTTATTTACTAATTTCACTAATTATTATAAATAGTTGATGTTCGAACTTACCAACAGATTTTCAGGGATTTAGGAGACTCACAAGGTTGTTACTCGTCATGAAATATTTAACGTATTTATGTTTCCATCTAGAAGGTAACAGCGTAGGACAAGAGGATGGCGAATCAGGGGCTACACCTTTTCTTAGAAAATGGACTACGATTCGAAGAAAGTCTGCCAAGTGCTCATTAAAGGCAGCACCCACGGAAATTTTCGCCTCTGAGATCTTAATCGTTTTGAAACCTCATCGGGTCTCCCAACAATTCTACTATGGTAGTAGCACGTCGACTATGTCTAAATGACAAGTAGTTTAGTTGTTCGTGCTTGATTCTTTGCTTTTACTAATTCCAGGCGAATTTCGCTGTAGGCGTGGTGAAAGAATGCTGGCAGGGTTATCCACCACGCTGATCACGGAACTGTCAACCATTTTGCACGACTGTAATCGACTTATTGACTTCTTCGATTTTTCGGGCGTTTCGCTCTGTTGTGGCGAAAAGATGTCCGTAATGGTTATCTAGTTCGCTGGGCTAGGACTCCTCGAAAATAAGTTGACAAAATCAACCAATCAATACTTGCTTACGAAGTGTTCTTTAGTCACGCCAAGTACAAGAGCCTTGGAAGCAACTACTATCACAATTGGCGTAAACCGCTTTTCATTCCCAAGATTTTGAGGTTCAAGCCTAGATTTGAACTGGCTCCACAAGCGCCTGTTGACACTTAGCGACTACTAGATTGGCATTAGTCAACGGTTGTACTAGACATAAACCGTTGCAGGTAGCGTGCCGTAGATCCGAAATAAGAGATTGACATTGAAAATAGTTTTGGAAAAATAGAATACCCATAACTATAGAGATACCGCAATCAAGAATAAGCAGGAGAGCATAACGGTATGCTCGATTAGAATCGACACTAATTTCTAAAAAAAGCAGGTCATTTCATGAAAATTTTGGGAGAGATAGTTGAGATGTTCTATCCGTAGCAAGAGTGAGCGTTTATAAAATTACGTTCTCCGCTCATTTGAGAAGGATGCGGCGGCATCGTCTTTTAAAGTATGCGATTGACTTGCATTCATTCATTCATTTCATGCACAGCCTTTGAGAAGGAGAGAATCAGATCGAAGATCTCTCGTGGAGAATTATGCAACAGGTATTCCGAAAGCAAGGAAACAAGAAAGGTATGAGTACTTATTCTACGTAGTTCACAAGCAATACTTTACATACTCAGCTTCAAAACGCCGGACGTAGAGGACGATATATTGGAAGCACATTTCGGAGCTTTTGAATATCTGTAAGAAGAATTTTGGAGAAGAAGGTTATATAATTGAAATGATATCATTATTCCCTGCTCAAGAGAAAGGTGTTGATGTCTAAGTTCGTGTTTTATTCGAATAAAGAAATCATCATTCATTTAATTCATCTACTCAACTCTCATTTGAGAGAGGCCATCGATGATCCTTCTCATAAAAGCTTTCGCGACTATGTATCAGTTGATGGCTGTCCACTGTCAGGCATAGGTTCCTCTTAAAACGGATTAGGATGTTTGGATTAGAGGTCACAATTCGCTGCGTCTTCGGCGCTAATCGCAAAATTCGCAGTATGCAGCAATAGTGATTTTCCCTGCTTTCACAGGGTCGTGTATGAAAAAGATATTGAAATTTTATTCATCTATTTATTGATCAATTTATTGCATACACCATAACGGTGTGCCATCACATCAACAAAAAGGTGCAGTAATATGCATCGGAATAAAGACGGGCAAGAAGTATGATAAAAACAAAAAAAAACTGATCTGAACATTAGGTTGATGCCAACTTAACAATAAAACGTACATATGTAAAGGTAGAGGACCTGCATTAGTTTCCAAAAGGACTGGACACCCCGAGAGAGCAAAAAAATCCTTAATCAGAGATTGCAGGGCATGCGGTATCAGGAAAATACATACTGCCATGTTTTTTGACAGGGTTAAATTCAGGACTATCCTAGGTAGTCAGTGGTTCTATTTTTACGCGAGATCGTTAAGCATTGCAAGGATGTTAGGTCCCATATCAACCAGAAACGGTACAGATGCTACCTCCTGAAGGTCGAAGACCGTTGAGATCATCCTGGACCGAGAACACAACTGACGAGTCATTCAGGGGCGGTCGCGAAGGCGACTCTTTGATCTGGTACGAACCCCCGGCGTAAACTCAGTGGGATGGATACTCGCTGGATACTTCCCTTTGGTAATAGCATCACCGAGACTGGAAATAGTCTTGGCGAAGGACCTTAATAGGAAACATCGCTGGAAAAAAGTATCTAAAGAGGCTGATAACCGCACGAGAAAAGGAAAGGAATGCATGCATGATGTTTTCGATATTGGTACCTAGTGCAGGTCTTTCGACTATTCAATCAATAAGTATCACTATTAAAACTGCTCCTGACAGAAGTGTGATGGTATGGGTAATGTACGGTACTAATGAAGTGGAATTGTGCAGAGAGATTTGGTATATCAAGCAAAATATGAAAGGCCACCATTAATAAATGCTGTTGAGGTTGCCAAGAAGTGTTTAAAGCGGAAATAGGAAACCTCCTCCGTTCTGTATTCATGTGAAATTCTATCCCTTATCCGTGGTTGCTGTTAAATAACGTGAATATACAACCTAGGTTCGCAAACTCACGTACAGTCGTTCCAAAAAATACCTGCCTTCTGCATCCACCGCCCGTCTGCTGAGCCGCGCCGCGCCTCCTATGCGTTATCATATATATGGTCTGGTAGCGCACACAGGGCCCATGATCTGACATTGTCCGCAACTACGACCACACTTGTTTCCAGCGATGGGAGAACGCCACAGAATTCCTTTTGAAAGAGATGGATGCAGCACGGCAAAATAGAAGGAATGACACCAAATTCACATCAAAACATAATGAACTAGGCTTAGAAATCAAGCGGACGTAATTGCGGACAATGTCAGATCATGGGCCCTGTGTATGCTACCCAGGCCCCTGCACGAGCTTGTCTTGGGGTCGGAGCGAAGCCCCCTTTGAAAATCCAGGATTTTACGAAGCCCCTCTTGAATCTAATCGCAATGGAAGTTACCACGAAATGTTTACGAATGAGGTTTCATCTTCAAAAACTCTCCGAAATCATGACAACGCCGACTGAAGCTGTAGTTATAGTCGTCAGAGTCCGACCGATCGGAGAACGGAAGCACGTACCGATCCTCGTCGAAATCCAACGCGTCGGATTCCGACGAGCATCGATATGCATACCAGTTTATTGTCCGATCGGGCCGGTGTCCGACGCACTATAAATCTATATGTAACGATACAACAAAAGGAAGAAACTCCGAACATGATAATAAATCACACTAGTTATTTGCGAATTAGTACCAGCAAAGCAAAACGTGACACGATAGCGAGTAATGGCAACGAAAAGCACACTAGACTACAAGGAAACCCTAAAATGGACGAATACAAGTAGATAACGGCAAATGAAGAAAAAGCTGATGTTAAAGGACCGTGTTAGCGGTGGAGCGTGGCAGAAAAAACACAGTTCGTAAGTTATGGAAAATCGGAGAAGTTGACAAACACTGATAATACAAGCCCATGAGTGGCACTTTGTGGGGTGTTGGATAGCGAATGGAAAATAGTACAGGTGCATGAAAAATGGATGGAAACTTATGCGTTCTGTAGGAGAAGTATGCTCACGACAGGCTGAGCTAGGACTCAGCCTGTCCTTGACAAGCTGGCCACTTTACCGAGCATACAATTTCTTAATTCGCATAAGTTTAGCCTCATTTTTCAAACACTTATTGTGGGTACGTAAGCGCCTATTCACCCTAAATTTGGTGTCAATCCGTGAAGCCTCGACTTAGCTAGGGCCTTGCAGCTTTAGCTTCATGCACTAAACAGCAAGCGCGCCTCTCCCACTGCTCCTTCATGATCCTGCGCCTGCAGCGTTTCCGATCGCACCCCATACGAAGCCCTTTTTGCTTTTGCCCCTCTTACGAAGCCCAGCTTGCCCGACGACAAGCCGCGCTGGGGCCTGATGCTACCAGACTGTACTGCGACGTGGCTCAGTCGACGCGCAGTGTAACGAGAGGCAAGTATTTTTTGGAAAGACTATACATACAGTCGTAAAAGATTTAATTGACCGCAATGCTTTCTGTTTTTGCTGCGTGCCGCAAGTTAGAATGAAGCTAGCTCAGAGCTGTAGCCGGCAAGTGGTATTGAACTTAAAAATATCGAAATTGAATGTGAAGTGCGCAAAATGTTAGAGCGTGAAAGTTAGCATTACTAATCTGGTGGGGACCGTGATGCAAAAAGGATTTCTATCTCTTCCTCTGCTCTTAGTTCTCACTGCTCTAGGGTGAAATTTAGTACACTACGGGCATTTTCTCAGTAAATACGTTCCGCATGTGGCGCGCAATCGTCGGGCAAGCTTCCGCAAGAGTGCACAGGAGTGAATGAACTCTATTTTTTCCACGACAGGACGAATGTTTTCCACTGAACTTGCCTCCAAAATGGCACTTGACATAACGTTCTTGGTGCAAATTTGACCAAAATCGCAAGAACATTTTTTTAAGTCTAACAGCGTTTACATACATCACTCCCTTGCGGGAAGTGGGGAAACGAGAAGTGGCAGAACGGTCCCACAGAACACAAACCACATTCGTTGAAGAGAATTCAAATGGAAAAGTGTCTTCTCTCAAATCTTCTTGGCCAGGCAAGAGGTGCCACTGCCGCGGGCACGGTCTGGTTCAAATACCACTCCAGGTACATCACGATTTCCTACTGCAAGGTCGTTGAAAAGATGCCAGATTTTTAACGGAAAGTAGAGCGCAGACATGCTGCAAGTCATTGTTTAGGGCATGTGCGCATTCAAATACCTCTATTGTCCTGAACTTAAATCGAATGAGAGGTAATTTCTAAAAAAAGAATGAATAACGCCGACCACTTTAACGCTCACCCCTTCACAGATACTGTTCCACGTTTTGATATTTTCGCATTAAAATTTCCAGTAATTGCCGATCAGAGTGGTATACATGACTTCGCGCAGAACTGCCGAAAAAATCTAACACCGTATCCCTATTCTTGTGGAGCCAGTGGGCGCAGCTAAGACATGATTACAGTGTTTCCGCATTCATTTACTCCCTTGCTAGCCAAATACGAAGCGCAGTTCCTATTCTGCAAGGTGGTGGGCGAACAACTCTCATAAAGAGTACGAATTTCTCCAGAAGGTGTGCTTCCGGGAGTGAATCAATCAGAAAGCGCCTTGGCCCCGTTCGCGGGCACCGCCCACTTACCCCCCAAGAATTGGATTGGGAGCAGGGTGTTTCCGCAGTTTTGCACAGAATCACATACACAATTCTGATCAGTGCTTTTCTGATAGCGAAAGATCAAGAAGCTTATGAAGGAGTCAAGTCGATCAATCAATGAACGACGATTCAAGCGCTTGTTCTAGGACGCCTTCTGGAAACTACCCAAAAGTTTCCGCTCATTGTACAGTGAACGTTGATGGAGCTGACCTCGAATTGAGGAAAGGCGAAGTGTGGCGATACCGTTCCAACTGATGGGACAAATTTTCTGGAGTTTTCATCATACTTGCTGCTCTCTTTTCGTATTTAATGTGCTTTACCATTCTCCTCGTGCCCCCAATGTGTTTTCTTCCCTCTAGATGTCCGCTTTCGTGAAAGCGCAGAAGTTCCACTATGAAGAGCAGGTTTATCTCTGAAACTTTTGCTTGCACCAATTCTGTTCTATATTTTTGTTGAAAGTTTCAGTTGGTGACATTCACAACTGTAAAAGCTAGGTATAATAGAAATTGATTATCTTCAATGAAATTTTCACACTACAAATATCATGGTTCACTATATTCGAGGGAACGTGTACCAAGCAACCAAGTTATGTCACTGACTGCCACAGACTTAGCCCACCTCCAGTTTTAAGCATTCAGTCCATGGAAACTTGAAATGCATATGTATATCAGGCGTGGGGTGAACAATCAGAACGGCATTCAAGGATACGATGAGGCATATGTGTCTGAACCGATTTCCTGCTACCAATACCTGAAATTCAGCACTTCCGAGAATATTCTAGTTTCTTCCCGACACCATTTATCAGATTAAAGACAGCACCTGCGGAAAAACTTCCTATACAGGGATTTCCGCGGGTGCTGCCTTTAAAGGCAGCACCCACGGAAATTTTCGTCTCGAAGGTTTTAGCATATAATTGATGCATCGGGGCTGCTTAACGTTTCCATAAAGCTAAAACTTTCTAGGAACGCCAAAAATGTCCTTATTGAGAGCTCATATTTCGGTTCTGGGCAATAAGAGGGGTCGAGTTGCTCAGGGTAGGGGATGAGGGCCGATATCAAATGATCGATAATGCCGTCTCTTTTAACCGATGGTTGCTCGCGCATTCAAGATTTTGGTCCTACATGCAGCCTTTTTTGGAATTCAGCAGAAAAGATACCCATTGGAGAATGTGTGGCGTTTAACAAAAGCAACATCGGAAAAAGAAAACTTCATGGAATGCCCTAATGGAGGAGAAATGGCTTAAAATTTGAATTTTGACAAAACTAGCCCTAAAATTAACCAGGAAGGTATGAATACCATTGAATGCGCGTGGAAAATGTTAGTAGTGCATGAAAACAACAAAAAATACTTGAAAAATCACGAGAATGGCTAGCAGTGAAACGAAAACAGTGAATTTGGGATCTGGGAATGCAGTGAAACAGCTGATTCGACGTCGTTTCAAGGAACGCCCTGTGTTTAATGGGCGGTAAACTCGTCGGAAGTGTTCGCTGTCACGTAGAAGTACTGGTTACTGAGCTGAACGCAGGCCATTTCCGCAGCTTTTCTTGTGGGTGAACTGTTTGAGATGTACTGAAGTTTCCGAGAAAGTGAAAATTTGAGAGGCCAAAGTTTCCGTGGGTGCTGCCTTTAAGGAGATTTTCCACCTTTGGTGTCAATGTGCATCTTGCTATAGAACCCTTGCTGGGCAGTTGTTTTTCTCAGGGAATAGCAAACACTGCTTACTGGCTCAAAATGTTGCGAAAAATAGACACGGTCATTAAAAACATAAGCACGCAGTTCGGCTACGGAATTTTTCTTGGTTATAACAGGCATTCTGTTGTTTTTGGGAAAGTTTTAAAGATTCGTTTCTCCTCCTGATCTGTAAAAGTAAAATGAAAGTTTCTTACAAATCAAGCAGCTTGACTATGGCCTTGGCCCCAATCGGTAAGGAGGAAACAACAGTAGCGATCAGTGATGAACAAAGCAGCAATGTGTCTAGTTAAAACTACATTTCGGTCACTGGATAAATTTAATCAACTTTGAAAACAATTAGAAAAATGGATAGAATTGGAATGTCGATTTTCCACCTCAACTTAGCCGACTTTGTGCAGCAGGAAGGAAGCCTCCATGAGGCTTCCACACCCACCCAAATTTGGTTCCGGTAGCACATCTTAGGGGTGATCAGATGTAAGAAGACTTCTATTGACAAGGGAAGTGCACGGGGCTAACCCCGGGGATCGAAACGCAACATCCACTTTTGGAAGCATTGTCTAAGATGATGGTAATGTATGTATATCATTCTTGTCCAATGCTCCTGATGCGCTCAGGAGAACGCGTCAAAGATTTTGCTATTGCAATGCCACGGGAGTCCATGTAGTGCTGGATTTTATGAAACGTTGACCAGCGAAACCAACTGTGGTTACCGTGATTAGTTGTCCTATAGACTATGGAGTGTTTTAAGACGCATTTTGGAAAAATTTGGTCCAGCCTATTCATGTAGCCTTGAGCGATGCATAGCGCCAGTGGCTCGGTGGCCGAGTGGGGAACGAATCGGACTACAAGGGCTAGGATTCATGAACTCATAACCAAGCAAACCCAGGCTAGCAAACCAACTTTCGCGTCCTGGGTCTCCTCTCGCTGCGTAGTCTGTGCAGGACCATCCACGCTAACCATCGTTGGTTTGCGTGGTTAACGTTTCATGAATCCCGCCCTGGACGGCATGTGGTCGAGGGTTTGAATCCCTCCAGTGCAATTCGTTTTGCACTTTTCAGTTTCAACCTTTTGACTTTGATTGAAGTAGTTCTAATTATTACAACACACCAGATATGTATGTGCAGTACTGCACAAACTACGAAGCAGTCCCACTTGAAGCGTAGTTCCATGTTAGGTAGGGAAGGTTCCGACTTAATGTTCCTGTAACATGGCCTCTTTTTTGATGGGATCCTTTTTCGATTTTTTTCTAAACCCTTTTATTTTGATTTCACTGGCGGGATCCAAAATTTCGATCTTCTGCCTAATAGACCGTGCGTTACCCACTCGACCACTTTGCCGTGGCTGCCAAGCTTGTAGTTAGGACTCACGAGCACATGACCAGACGAAACAAACTTGAATAAAATGCGTCTCCAAACGTTCCATCGTCTATAGGATAGCTACTCACAGTAACCACGTTTGGTTTGCGCGGTCAAAGTTTCATGAATCCCATTGAGGACTCCTATGGCAGTGCAACAGAATAATTGGCACCATTCAACCTTCACGGACCCAAACCCTTCAAAAGAAAATTTTGACTGAAATATTGCATACGTGGGTTATTTGAGGTGCTGAACACAAATATCGTATTCATTTTGTACCATAACCTCAATTTTGTAGGGTAACGGTAGGTGTAGTACCACATACTACTGCACGCTACCGTACTCCTACCGTAACCCTGCAAAAATACAGTTGTGGTATAAAATGGAAACGATGTTCGTCTTCAGCACCTCAAATAACACCTGTATGCAAAGTTTCAGTCAAAAAGATTTAGCTGAAGATCTTGTGTCCGCTAAAGTTGAAGGCTGCTGAAACAATTTTAACGCGTTCTCCTGAGCGCAACAGGAGCATTGGGCAAAAATGATATACATACATTGACATCATCTTAGACAATGCTTCCAAAAATGGATGTTTCGATTTGATCCCCGGGGTTAGCCTCGTGCACTTCCCTTGTGAGCATAACCGTGCTGGACATGTGGCTGCTACTGTAGTTTTGAGAAATCTGTTACAAATAATATTTATTTCAGGAGAAGTCGAACACAAAAATACAGAATTCTTAGACTTCTTCCAGCCCCCATAGTATGTAGAATAGGACCTGTTACCTCGTCACATACCGTGGTCGCGTGGAATTTCTCCATTGCTGCGCAAGAGGAACACATGCCTTACATTCACTTTTTGGCACATCTATGAGACTATTTAGATAATTAAGTTACTGTTTTATCACGACTATACGACTGCTGTGAGGTCTTTTCTTTCTAACAAAAAAAATCAACGAAAGCTCTTCTGAGCATATGTGTTTTGGCTGCTCCGCACCCGTCCTTGAAAACCGCAGCGCACGCTAAACAAACTCCATCCAATCACCCCAGAGTGCAGAATGAGGCAGCCATGACGTCCATCATGAAACCAGCCTGCGATCAGCCACTTACATAAATACATGTACAGTAAGGTAAATATTTGATGAAAACCAGTAAAAACTGAAGCTTTAATAAAACTTCGAAAGAGCAAAAGCTGGCACTCTGGAAATAGGAAATTTTAAAGATCATTTCTGCGTAAAATATTTGGTTAGTGCGTGATTATCCGAATTCACCACAGTCTTTCTGCTTGTTTCATCCTGTAGAGATTGGAGCTTTGTTTTCTTTTGACTCAGCAGTAAACTTTGAGAATCCATTACATTTTGGGAGGAGCTCTGCGATTGCAACGACCAGGATTTGACTGTTGCAGAGCTATTACAGAGACAACGAAAATGCTTTATAATTATGCACCAGCCCAATAATTTAGACAATTATGGAATGGTTGACAATGGGTCTTATAATCTGCTTCTGTAACTTCCTGTTCGAACTGCAAATATAAATTGTCTACATTGCAGCTTCAGCCTCAGTACCTGGCGCCACGTTTAATAAAAGAATAAAGGATAAAGTGGTCGGCGTTGATCAATCCTGTCACGTGGGATGCGCCACGCATTCGACTTCATCTGAGCATCGTAGAGGCATTGAATGAGTATGTGCCCTATACAGTTACTTGCGGGGGGCATGGACCAAGTCAGTGCTTCATCGTCCCAGACTCCTCTGGTACTAATTTACCGACCCCGGAGCTTAGTTGGCCACGGGTGCGATCGAACCATCGACCGTGTGCATGCGCAGCGAGCCTCTTACCACTGCGCCACACGCGCCCATATTTGACTGTGGGAGGAAAAAAACTAGTATATTTATACCAGTGGCGGACGCAGAAGTGGGCCGGAGGTGGCGGGGGGCATTGGAAAAAAATTGGGGTCTCCGCCGTTTTGGGGACCCAGGCGGAAAATAAAATTAATAAAAACATTAATTTTGATAATAAATAATAAATAATCAATATTTAAAAAATAATAATAAGAGTAAACAAATAAAAATAAACTAATACAAGATTTTTATTTGTATTGTAAAG
>JARK01001571.1:149887-166678 GCA_000688135.1 Ancylostoma ceylanicum
CTGCGTCCGCCACTGATGTATGCCTATTTCCACTGGTTTTTGTCCACTCTGCTATCCAATATGATTCATCCATGTATGTGTTCTTTGTTTGGCGGAAGAGCGGTGTTTTGATGAGAAACAATGCGAAATGTAGATGGAGTAGATCATGAGTAGTCATCGAGTGGAAATGGTCTGCTGTGAAAGGAGTGGACTCGCATATCCGCAGATATGTTTTTGTTTTATAGCGGTTTCTCTAAAAGACAGTAACATAATGTAATGACTGGATAGCATACATTGCATTCGGGCCTGGGATCACATCTGCTTAGTATTTCGCTTAAGATCATGTCCACACAGCAAGATGATTTTCCATCTCCTTCCTGTTCCAACCACCGCTATCCACATGTCGACGAGCACTGGCCCCTCGCTTGCCGTCTTTCCGGGTTCCCGCGTCGTTTGCTGAATAGTCATCCGGTTGAGAGCGCAAAATCCGGACGGCGCGCCTCCACTCCGTTTGCCCACGCTTTTCTACGCGCAGCATTTCTTCTATGATACTGCGACTGCACGCACACGTCGACAACTGGTTCTGTAGCGAGGCAGCGGCGCCGTGAACCCTTGTCTCATCCGGTCCAAGTACACAGGAATCGAAGTCGTCCACATGACATAACCGGTGTTGCTTCCGAAAATCGAAATAATCAGGAAGGGGATGGGATTTCCATTGGGTCTGCAGAGGAAAGCAGAGAGGATCACATTCCCAGTCGACCGTAACGATACTCGCATCCAGAATACTGGCGTTCTCGTACAAACAGTGACGAAGCCTAGCCAACAAAGCTAGTACAATAAACCTGAATGCTATTCTAAACATGTAATCATAGGTTTTCATTGGCAAAAAAGATTCATGGAGTGAGAATTCCTGTGAGTGAAAAAAACATGAATGAGAATAATTTTATTATCAGTATTAGATACAGTGCACCGCTCTATGATACAAACAACATTTTCCATGAAAGCCCGTGTGGGAAAAGCGGCAGTGGCAGCCAGAACGTACATGAGCAATCCATTCACATCCATAGCTCTGCTATGTAGGTAGGGTAGAACTCAGTAGAAGTAGTTGCTTGCCCGGTCGTCCAAGGTATGAGCAGCTGGTAGGTCGAGGTTTATAGGTGGCACGGCTGAGTACGGTCGTTCGATCACGGACACCGGGCCTGCACCGTAGATGGATGCTGAAAACAAAAGAAATTTCGAAACGAAAAAAAAAAAACTCTGAGGAAGAAGAAGTAGAAGTCATTGAATTGCGCTACTGGCTCTCTTTTCGTTGTATTATAGCTACGTCGAACATTCGATTATTCGTCAAGCTCAGAGCAGCTCACGGTACTCAAATACTCGAAAATTGCCAACATCATGTCATTTGAATGTGGAGAGTTCAATAAATGGAAAATAACAAATTCTGAAACCTGTACGAACGTGACGTCTGTCAATTATTTGAAAAAAGCTCAGTCATGCTTCTATTCCTCGTCAGGTTTTTTTTTTTCATCATGCACTCTGGTATTTGCCTTCTTTGCATTTTTTTGTAGCTGCCAGAAAACTGTGGCGAACAATTGTCAATACTGCACAGGATGTAGATCAGTTTGGAAAATATGTATGCCTAACAGCATACAAAACCCTGTAGGCGAATCAATCCAAATTCAACGATTAGTTTCAAATTAACGGATGTCAAATATCTGCTCTGGACAAAGCCTCAGTGTGATGAGCTGGGCTACCGCATGTTTTTCATTTCGAAACAATAAAAGAGGCAGTAAGACCATGCAGTGAACGATTACGGTGGTCACACACTTGCTTCGATTTTTTCGAGGGAAAAAAACTGCTAAGTCTGATAACTGTGCACCAGGAACATAGCTAGAACAGCGTAATACGTCGAGTACAAAGCCTAGTAGCATCTCCCGGTTCCTGCTATCCTCCCCTCAACCGCAGCGATCCTTCAGCAATAGCTGCTTTAAGACGAAAGCCCGGGCAGCACCTGAGGGAAGGGTGGCAGCAACTGGGAGGAGATGCTGCTAGGCTTCTTACTCGACGTATTACGCTGTTTGAGGTGCGTTCCTAGCGCAAACTCATCAGAGAAAAAAAACTGCCACCAGGTACTAGTCATTCCCGCTACAGGCCTCAAGCAACGAATAAGGAATTGGGTCACATGCCTCATTGACACTACCCAGGGTGATTGTGATGACTCAAATTTACCCATAGATAATATGGGCGTCAACACGTTGACCCTAGGTAATCACCAATGATGCAGCCAGGACCCGGAACTATTTTGAGAGATGCGTTTACCTGCTGACGACATCATTCGTGCATCATCCTCGATTTCCTGATCCTTTTGCTTCTTTCGGCGGTGACTCATACCGTATCGGACCATTGCGAGCAGGCATATAGATATGAGGAGTATCGTCATTATGATGGCTAAAAGCAATGTTATATAACTGAAGGCACTCTACATGGCCATCACTGTTCACTACATCTGGGAGGTGCCATAACTAAGAGAAGGCTCCTTCTCCGATGACTCCGTTGGAAAACAGTTTTGTCCGAAAGTATAATGGGCCCACCTAGAATGATCCATCCCACCAACGACAATGCTTTTCCGGTGAGAGGCTGCGGCTCCTCGTTCTCCAAACAAAAATCGACGGCCCTGCAAAACACGCAGGCGTCAGAGCGGTTGAATGTAAAGAGACGGAGAAGCTATCGGCGGATTTCCAAAAACAAGATGTACACATTCACAAACAAATGTGCGCACAAATGTGAATACTTGTAGCCTCTGTGCACACGTTAGGAGAGAAACGCAAGCAAATGAGGGGTGTAGATGTGCTTTTTGTCAAGCTGTGGAGAGATTTCACTTAATCTGGGAAAAGGCACAGTAGTATGCTAGTCAGTTCAGCAGCTCCTATCATGAAGACTATGGAATGGCGTTATATTCAGCTAATATTCTCCATTAGATCACACATTTTCGCTGATGAGATACAAGTTAAAACTCAGCCATGCATACACATCTACATACTCTGAAGCGAAAATCCTAGTCACTCTCAAGCGGAACTTGTTCTTATGGGCTATGTTCCAAACTTCGGCATTTTTTTTTTGGCAGCACTGTCCAGTTGCCCCAGTTCTTTTATGCATTTAGGTGTAAATGAGCGCACTGTAGGCACTTTTCGAGGTTGTATTGGGTTTTCTGTCCTGTCAACAGGACTTTAGCCACAAAATCGCATGATTGCGAGGCGACAGATGCCCAGTTCCGCAGGGCCAAAACAGCGCTCTAGGCACCCTTGCTTGGGAAGGGCATTTTTCGTTATACCAACGCCTAGAAATTGGGCGCATAAACAAGTGCACTCACTACTAAAACGCAGCCGAATACCTAGAATTTTCGCTTCAGAGTATGGCAGAACCAAGCTAACGAAACAAGCCGTCTCACCTTAGCGGAGTGCCCTCTGCAGGGCACCCGTTCGGAGATGCAGCGCATACTGCGAGACAGCCCGGTTTCTCGATGTCGATGTCAAGATTGTCCCGAAGCAATTGACGGAACCACAGCAAGTCGTTGTTGCAGAACCACGGGTTCCCTGCAATGAATAACTCGTGGTCACAGTGAAATCTTAATATGTTTTTTGATATGCATCCATCTTGCTTTAATGGCGGGAAACTCTTCAGATGGGACAATTTGTACACTGAAGCAGAATTTACACAGATCTCCAGCAATTTTCCTACGAAACCCGATAGAAACCTGGCAAAAAAAAGGAAATTGCGCAAGGCTATGATATTACTTCCGATCTTTGTTCGTTTCCTTCTGAGTGTCTCCTACCTTCAAAAGCCGACCGGAATCCAAACATTTTTCCATTATTTTCCGCGATGGCGTTTTCATCTTTCGTTTTGAAGTAAACAAATGCTTTGAGAATGACGTAGTTGCCTTTTTTGCTGCATGATTACCTACGGATCATAGCTAACTGGTTAGTGCCATTTGCGATGGCCAGGTAAAGATGGGTAATGGCATGAGCTATGAGGGCGGCATGTAGGCCTACATTGCTCCATAGCTGCCTTAACCCGTGTATTTCTCGGGCGGATACACCCGGAAGCCCGTTCCTTCCCCCGCCTCACACGTGTCAAACGGTATTTGTTGCCGTTTCACCTCAGGAGTAGTCGGAGATGACGAAGATAAAACAATACAAGTTTTCGCAATTCATTACACAACTCGCGGAGAAAAGCGTGCAAGCATAGAGCAATCGTATAAAAACTTCCAGGGTGAGCGACGACAGTGGCTCTGTGAAGTATGCCGTGCGCTTTGAGCATGATCACCTTTTTGCATACGTATAAAAACGAAAACAAATCTTCTCTCACACAGTATCTCTTGAAAAACTTTTATATTGTTCTGGTAACTCACCGCAGCAGTAGATGACACGCCGATCATTTGGACGGGGCAGAAATGAGTTCATAAAGACGTTCTCTGGCAACGTTTGCAGTTGGTTGTAGCTAGAAAAGAAAGGAATTGCGCAGTTACTGCGTGGATCAAAAGTCGTAGCTATTCACTATCGACACAAATTTCCAGTTTCTTCCACGATAACCAAGAAGGAGGTGAGATATGTAGGTTACACAGGGTGTACTCGCTTTTTTGCTTTCCTGTTCGCCTGTACTTTTCGAACATGAAGCAAGCGAATGTCCAAACGATCCTCTCAACAAAGGCCTATTTTTTCTCATTATATGCTGAAGATGGCATAGAATAACAGCACCACATGCTCGGGTCCTTGCTCTCGTAGTCCGTTATTCCTTCCCTACTATAGATAGGAGCACTGTCTACAGGATGACCCTTAAATCACCTTCCTATAGGATTTCGTTGAAACCTCCGGAACAACGCTCAACCAATACGTGCAACCATAGAATCGTCAATTTAGCAAGTGAAGAAACAAAGACTAGAAAAATTTTGAAAAAAAAAAACTAAAAACGGCAATTCCATTCCTAGTAGCCATCACTCTCCCAAATCAAAAGTTTCGGAGCTTCCCCATAGTGGTAATAGTCCCTCTGATACCGTGTCCTCGTTTCTGCGGGTGAGCAGAGGAACGCTCCCTTTCGGCTCAGCAGTCTGACCACTTCACCAAGGATGCTTCATCCACAAGCCGCCGCCCTAATCGTTGGGTAAACATAACGAAATTCATGAAGACAACTGAAAATGTGGTTTGCCGTGCATTTGTTTGCCAGTGACTCATTTTTTGTCAACGTTCTGAGCGACTTCAGCTAGAGAGTTCTGCTGGAAGTCCTGCTAACAGATCAGTTATCGATTTAAGGCCGCTTGGATGTGCAAACGATCCCAACGGCTTGCGAGGTTGGAACTGAGCCTAACAACAGTATATCTTTGTAATTTCTTTTTATTGTCATATTCTGAAGGAAAGATCAAGATTAACACACGGTTATGCAAAGAAGCTAGGATCCAGTTGGTCACAACTGCAGCAGCAAATGCTGAGAACTAAGCATTTAACCTTCGCCTACGTGTTTTGTAAAGCACTTCATGTGTGATCGTTCTTTAAGCTCTCAACATTTCTCTCCACAAACGCTTCTCAAATAAGCTGTTCTATAAAGAGAAAAGCGTTGGTCATATTGGTGTTGTACGTTGTGTCAAGAAAAGTAATGAATATATAAAAATGTGCTCTCCTGTGACTTATGACTCATGACTCGCGGCTGTTTCAGAAAACAACCTTGTTTTAGAAAGTAATAGGATAATTCCTATTTAGCTATACGCAACCTAGATCCACCCACGACAGTTTTAGCTGCACCTTCATAAATGTTCGCTTTTAGCGGACAAGGCAAATCGGCGATTCACTTACGGAATCTCACACAACGAGGGGAATTTATGCTATGTTTTCCTGCATAAAACCACGGGGATTGCTGGACCACCTATAAATTTCCTAATTATAGGGATTACCTGATATCCAGATGGCTAAGAGAAGGAAGGTTGGCGAAGCCAAGTGGCTGCACATTCTCGATGCGGTTTCCCTGCACGTCAATAGAGTAGAGATCATTGAGTCCCTCGAAGAAGTCGGCCCGGATTCTGGAAATACACGGTAAACCGCAACTATTCCATTGCAAGTCGATCCTGCGAATTTGTCTTGCGGTAGAGGTATCACAAAAAAGTGGAATGAAAAAAATGGAGCGCGCGGAAGTGGAACTGGTAGATGAGAGGGGAAAGGAGGGAGGGGGGAGGGGAGGGGTACAGAAATTCTCTGGCATGCCTCATGGGCTACTTATGATCTGCGTTTGCTTTATTTTAGCACTGGTGTTGTGCTCGAATTGGCCTAGTAGCCAATGTCGCTGCCCCTCAGGCTAAATCGATCCTGAAGCGTATCGATTTTTGATCGCACGCGCATCAGCCATGCCAGCGGTTCGTGTTTTGGCCCAAAATCGATAAGTATACAATGGATGTCTGTCGAAGTTGAAGTAGAGTACTAACCGCCGTGAAGGTGTTGTACTTACGTATATCTACCCTTCGTGAAAACGTTGGATCTAGATATTCCCAATTCGAAAGTGAAGGGCGCTATGTTACAGTTCTTTCTTCAGCTGTTTGCTAACGTGACATCGTTTCCGCGATGAAATCAACTGTCGAACCGTATCCGCGGGCTTTCGTGAGCTTCAAAATGTTGGCGCGTGCCGATAGGGGCTAGCCGGTGTTGTTTGCGGTTAGCGAATTCGGCCACACCTCGACGATCGCATAGACCGCTAGAGTAAATATGCGGGTGCGGGCTACCAACAGCGACCACAACAAATGAGGGGGTGCGGTGAGAGTAGAGCGAAAAAGAAAAAAAATGAAGTGAAGAACGCACTGCGTGAGGCGGTTCTTGTTCAGGACGATGGCTTGGATTTGTGGCGTTCGTTGGAAAGCACCGCGTTCGATCGTGTCAATGGCAGCCTCGGACATTTCCAGTCGAATCAGATGGGGGATGTGCTGGAATTAAAGAAAAATGAATTTCACGTAAAAACAGAATTTATATTAAGTTACCAATGAAATAACTGTGGTGCGTACAACTTGAATAGCTTTGATGCATGCGCAAAGTGAACTTTTCATTTTTATTCCATCGAATTTTTTTCTGGAAAATCACTTACCATGAAAGCGTTGTTAGGAATGACCGATATCGGGGTCTCCCCGATTCCAAGAGTTCTAAGCTGCGTGATATATCTGAACATCTCTGGCGCCCACGAAGGAAACTTGTTCCCTGTTAGATACAAATACTGCAAATTTGGCACACCCTGGAAAAAATAAGATTAGCTGTAGTGGCACACCAACGCGCACTATGGATACAAACCTGGAAAGCCTGAGGAGGGATGACTGTGATTCCATTGAATTCAAGGGAAAGAGAGGTAAGATTTGGGAAATCCAACGCACCAACTGGAACCTGAACGTTGAAAAATGCTACGCATGCATTATTAAAATGCGTTTTGTCAAAAAATGCGACAAACTTCGTTGATGTTGTTCAAGCCGAGGTTCAAGTTTGTGAGCGTTCCACGCTGGTTGACCAGTGCTGCTGATGGAATCGCAGTCAACGCATTCGTCTCCAGGGAGAGTTCCTGAATAATTTTCAGGATGTTTCTCTTGCGCAATATTTCTCTTATCCCATCTGCATATGAATCTGTTTTAACCCTGAGGACACCATTTTCACGTATCCCGGCATGCAAAAACTTCTGATAACTGCTTTACATCCACGTTCAGCGCGATATAGCCCTAGGCGTGACCTGGTGGGTCGTACGTGGAAGTTGACCTCATAAAAGAGGAAGAACTTATTGTTAGATGAAGGTATACCACAGGACATATGTTGACATGTGTTATTACAGATACATTGACATTGATATACAAATATTGGAAGTGACAAACTAATGCTAACAAATGAGCAAGAATGTACCCGATAAAAGAACAGTAACCCAGAATAAATTGAAGAAGCGGAAGCCGACATGGTGTCACCATAATTATGGGCCACCCTGTAGTATTATCGAGCTTAAGTTGGAAAAAACCTTCTTAGGATTGTCTTAATAAGTCAGAATACTCAAAAACTCTTCACAGTGGTTCCTGAGCTTAAACGTGAACGGCGCACCAGGCTCTGGAACCCTTTGTCAATAGACTCAGGGACCAGGAAGACTTAAAAACTTGTCCAATGTAAGAAAAGCAGTAAGAGTGATTGATTGAATATTCGATCACAACAGCGACAGTGGATCGTTTGAGGCAGTCCAGTGGTGGAAATGTGTCTCGCAGAATCTCAACCCAGTACGCACTTATCGAGTGGACCATTGCTCGCTACTCTTGAATAAGTCGTGACATTAAATTCATTCTCTGATTTTACCAGCCCACGGGTTCCTGAATCATGTATGGCTGGCCCAGTACAGATAGGGGTACGGGTAATAAATGCGTGAAATAATGGAGAAATTGGCTTGAAAGTTTTGTTTTAAAAGGATACTCATCCTCAGAGGAAGGTCTCATAAAACTATGCTAATTCGTGCATGGCTTCGCAGAATTTACCACAGTCAACCTATTTACATCACGTGCCACCCAAATGCGAAACAACTGATGGCATTCATTGCTGTGACGTCTATCATTGGACTAGACACCTCCGGATATGAACGATTTCCCTCACGGCTATGTCCGGTTAGCCCTGCTCTCTATCTCAATCCCTCCATAAAGAAATAGTTTGAACAAGCGGAACGGTGGTTGGGGGAAGAGAGTCAGCCGCTAGTGGATGCTCTGTTATTGACATAGCTGGAGGAGATGCGTACGGACAGTGGGCATGAGTGCGCGGAAACAGCAGTGCAGCGTGCGTCCGACGTAGTACGAGGTGCAGCGGTTCAGGTGGTACAATTCCATACTGTGCCTAATTAAAATCCATTGGAATAATCAATTTAAATAGCAAGGCCTTCTCCATAAATCCGGGAATCTCGTCCCTGAAATAGCCCCCGTTTACTCCGCTGACGCGACACATGATGAAAGGACAAAGAAGCGAGGCGGAAGGGGACGGGCTTCACCTGAGTGTGGAAAGACGCACTGTTGTGGAAATTTCTACCGGTTAACGCCAAGAAACCTAGGAAGAATGCGTATGAAGTGTGAAACACATTAAACACAGTATTGTCACAGTATAATCCACGTATCTCTCAGAGAAAGCTTTTGAAAAAAAAAATGCATCGCGTCAAGAGGAAGAGGCGAACTCGACAGAAAGTAGAAACGTGTACGAAGTAGAACGTGTGTTGAAATTATGAATATATCATGTCCTGTGAATTGTCTTGAGTAATCGAAGGCTTCACGTTTGCGTTCTTCATGTCATCCGAGCCACGATGAAACAGAGTTCTACCACAAGCACCTACCATCGCAAGTTTGTTCGGACGCAAAAGAGTTATAGCCATTCGGAAGCGAACAATGAAGCCACCTCTACGTAGGATGACCGAGTGCGTCAATGATTCAGAAGCAAAACAACATATTTCTCCTAGACAAGCACACCGTTTAATAAGAACCCAGCCAAAATCAAGGGAGTACGCGAGGGGATTCCTGTTTACCCAGTACGCTGTGCTAGTAGAACGTGGCGTAAAATGACCATTGAATAACCGAAGAAAAGAACAAAGGTAGTGGAACAAATGATAATGAAGGCCCAAAGTGAGAGGAAGCGCTACTCGATCTACCAACAAAATCCAGGAATATTGCTAGTAGAAAGCCTCCTGGGTCGATCGTCTTTTGTCTGTCACACCCCACCCCCCAACTCGCTGATACTCTACTCACTTGATTCCTCCTCCACCTGGTGGAGTGTTGGGTCGGAATCGGACTAAAACCCGCGTAACAGCGTTGGTACTCTAACACCAGCCTTTCTCAAAATTTCACGTAAACTAGCGAAGGTGACTTCCATAAAGGATGCATTCGCGATACTTCTGAAGTCCGTATCGCAACTGATGAAGGAGCATTGGAATCTAATGGAGAATGTTGTTGTTATAAAAAGAATTAACCCTGCTCTTCTAGGAAGGGTTGCATATCCGTTCAAAACAGAAACATGTTCAGTACCCATAATTTTGAGGGACTCTATAGATCCTCAATGAGGGAAAGGCTGGATTATGTATGTGAATGACTTGTTGACAGTCATGATTTTTAGCCAAGATACTCATCGCAGAAGAAAAGTAAAAACAGTCAAAAACACGGAAATAGGAAGATGTGCTTGTGAATATTAAAACAGAAATTTTCAGTTTCTGTAAGCAATCATCGCTGCTTGCTTCTACACGTAGGCAGTGCCTACTATACTCAGGACAATTAGGGAGATGGGGGGCCATGTTTCATGATAACTGCTAAAGGGGCGAAGTGGTGGTTTACGGACTGTAGGAAAGCTCTTAGAAATTTTAGGATTTATATAGGCTGCAGCAAGAAACATGCCTTCCCTAGAGTTAGGAAACAACTATTTAAATAAATAAATATGACAGTGAGCTGTGATGCTAAAAAAGCGCATGCATAGGAAACAGAGTTGATCTAAAGCAATTTTCTTGAAAAAAAAAAGAGACGGACGTTGCTCCAGAATACTTAGGTTTTTTTTCGGAACAAATGCTTGGAAAAAAGTGAAGGCTAAAGCGTTCATCTCTAAATACAACTTCAGAAAATGCAATGTTGTAAGGAAATTTTGCATCTCGGAGAAGATGCAGAGGGTAATAGAAAGAGGTATGCAACTTTGGAGTGAGAGAGTGGAGGCCAAGTTTCAAGGTTTCGTCGGTGGTTTGCGCATTGTATGGATTGAAAGGATGCAATGCAAAAGATAATCACGATTGAAAGACAAACCTGCAGCAGTCGAAGAGGTCGGAATACTGCTGTGTCAGAGAGAGACTGATCAGTGAGTCGATTTCCTGCCAGCGACAGCTTGATGAGAAGGTCCTTGCTTTCGTAGCCGGCAAACGCGTTGGACGCCAGAGTGTTTATGCGGTTTCTGTTCAGGTAGAGTTTCCTGAGGTTTCGGAGCCTTGTGAGGCCTGTTTGTGGGATTTGTCCGAGGTTGTTGTCGTTGAGGTCGAGTTCGACTAGAGAATCTAGGAGAGGTCCGTTGAACGCTTGATCGTCTATTGATTGCAGAGTGTTACGGTTGAGCACTAATCGAAGGATCGTGAAGCCCTGAAATCGGAGGAGGTTATCAGTCATTCATAAAATAGCTTATATTTCAGATTTTCTGTTGATTTTTCCACGAATTTCATAATTTTTATTTCTCCTCTCATATTCGCAGGCCTATTAAACTTCTCGGGACATTGAAAATCGCAACTATAAGTGTATGTTAGAAAATAGTCTTTTAATTTTTCTATGGCTAGATTTCTACCAGAACCCCCACAAATTAGCGGAGCAACCCCCCCCCCACCTCCCCGTCTACGACACGAACATGCTGCGAGCTGCAGCCGTTCTCGTTTGTCACGTTTGTTTGTCAGCCAGCTTGGAGGGAGGACTCACCGCCATGTCAAACTTGTTTTGGTTTTTACCGAAGCTGGGTAGAAAGAAGTACATAAGTGAGAAGTAAACGAAAGAGAGAGGTAAACTCCGAAGGTTAAGGGCGAAAGGTTTTCGGAGTAACTCGGAACTGTATTTGGTTGAGTAATGTACACAGTTACGCGTTTAGTTTAACTAATGAAATCCAAGAGACATAAGCGGAGCAGATTGGTATACTATAAAAAATCAGCAAAGAGAAAAGGTTTATATTCACAAAAATTAGAGTAACAACGACCAAGAAGTAGAAAAATGAAATAAATGGTTATTTGTGATATAAAAACCCTTAAACTTCCTCACCATAAAGGCATTGGCAGGAATGTTTGGAATGGCCGTGTCCAGAATTGTGAGAGAATCAATCTGAAAAATCGATCAGTCAAATCACAGGGTGATGGGTGCACAAATGCTTCATGAAGACTAACAGAGATGTCCCTGGCCGGCTGGATGGCCTGTAGAGCGTTGCTCAGACTGCCGGCATTTTCGCATATGATGGCCACTGGCTCGTAGATCGACGGTGCACACCTACACGGTCCGCTAAGGGCTGGACACTGAGCTGCTACGAAAGTGATCGACGTCAATGAGACAAGCAGGACAAGGAACACCGTGCGCACCTGTCGCAGCATCGTGCGCGAGTGCAGCTCCGCGCTGGGGCGGCGCCAGTGCAGCGGAAGAAGCCGAGCAGGCAGCAACAGTAGAACCAGACACAGCGCAAGAACACGGATTAGACGCCAAAAACCGCGGATTAGCACTCAACGCGTCTTCCATGACTTCGTCCCACCAAGCCCAGCGTCAGCCGCCGCTCGGCTCTGGCTCAGGATCGGTGAGTTAGGCGGGGGATTGCGAGGGTATGCTGAGTCACCATTGCGGAAACATCCTCTCGAAAAGTAGTCCCCACGAGCGGAGCACTTCGGCTAGTTGAGAACATACTTGCTAGCGATCCCTGCTTCACGGAGTCAGAATATGTAGTCTTGTCCAAAACTTCGATCTCCTTCGTTTTCACCATAACTCTATCCTATACTTTATTTCATCTACTGTACAATCGCTTTCGTAAACAAAGACAGTCTACTACGTTCCTCACAAGTCATTGATTCCCTCCTTGCAGAACAGCGGGTTTGTGTAGTCCAAGAATTTAACAACTTCCACAACCTCCAATTCAACACAATTTATTTTAAAAATATTGTTACTCTGGCGGGGAAGCTCTGAGTGAGCAAACCAAAAGGTGGTTAGAATCCAGGAGAGGAGAAAAGGGAGGATAGGAAACGAGGTTAGCGCCGATAGCTTATTGTGAGTCGTTTTGTTTAAAAAAAACGTGGGAAAACTAGGGTGAAAAGGTATAAATCAGAGTGAGATTCCTCATTTTCTTAGTTGTTTCTTGACCATCTCCGTCAATTTCTGGAGCTGCCTTGGCGGGTGGTAGCCTAGACTATCCTGCAAGAAACTCGAGGAGCCGCATCCCTTCTGCCTCATGGCGTGGCGTTATTCATCGCATGGTTGTCCTTGAAAGTTCGTACCTCCTGCCTCATAGAGCTCAGGCAATAAGAGCGGCCGACCCGCGGCCCCAAACAGGCTTCCGGGCGACCCGCGGCCCCTATTTTTTGGGCGCCTAGGAACGGCTGACCCGCGGCCCCTAAAATTTTAGCGGCCGACCCGCGGCCCACATAATTTTAGCGGGCAAGCCGCGGCCCATGATTGCGAAATACCTTTGCCGGCGCTGACACTCTCACATTCAAAAGTTTGTTCTGTTACGGGAAGGTTATGCGTCAAATTAGTCTTTTACATCTTCAGAAACTCATGAACTCCGCAGTTGCAATGGGTATTAGTGATATAAATTTTGATAACTTTGACAATGTCGCTGTCAGGATTTTCCAAGAATTAGCTTACGAATCAAAGTTGAATCATCTCGCTCAGCGGATTCTAGTGAGTTCATTCTTCTTTGAAGACAAGCACCATTCATTCGTTGTTATGTGAACCTTGCAGAGCGAAATAGAGTTGCGCGCCATGTACAGTATATCCGAAACGACGAGTCCGCCCAAGCGGTCCACGTCACGGCCGGATTACTGCTTGATATCAGAAAGACAACGATGAAACGTGATACGCAGAGTAGATATGATGACGTGGACTGCTCGCAAGCGTGGCTGCCTCGACCGCTTGGGCGGACTCGTCGTTTCGGATAGACGGTACGCTTGCAGAGACATGTCAGCATCATCACAGAAGGTGGGTCGAACAACAAAGAGGACGAGCCGGAAACCGTTGAAAACCTGGTGAAGCCATCTTGGATCTTTACGGCATCCCCGCCTTTTCTGGAGGTGTGCTGCTGTCTGTTTCTTAACACTGTTATGTGCCACAAATGTAGACGCGCATCTATATTGTTGCAGACGGATTTGCGCGATTTAGCGGAGAATTGGCAGCCTAGAACGAACGTTCTTTACTTTCAGAAAGTTACCTCGCTTTACAGGTTTAATCTTCTTCAGGTTAGTATTTGGAAACCAGGTTCTACAAGACAAACTACACTGTTTGCAAAGTGAATTTTAGGTTACCTCGCCGCCACGGGAGATACAACAATACGCCTACACCTACGATGATGGTGCCACCGAATTCAAATGGATTCCATGCACCGTCAGTTGCACCCATGCATGACGAGGACATCGATGTCATTTAGTGGGTTTTCGTCTTTTCATACACTTATATTAAACTTGAAGTACTTGTTCTTTTTTTCAACATACATATCCTTTTTCAATACTGTAATGTTTGCAGATTTTACTACACTACTGCGCTGATGGGAGACATCTGCCGTATAATTCAAACTTCAGGAGGCTCCTCTTTTGCCACCGAAAACGTACCGGAACGGTATTCACCAGAAGATTCTCTGTTAGTTTGTTGAAATTCTTGCTTGGAGATATCTTCCTTGTTCGAGGTGTTTTCATTTGCTACCCGATTCGAATCCGGTTGTTGTAGAAGTGATTTATTCATTTGATGAAGAAATATCTCTACTAGTTTATTTTTTGTTAGGTTCCGACTCGCTACGTGTTTATGTACATGATTCTGTGAGTTTTCTTTGTTAGATGCAGATTTTGTAGTGCACACTCAATGTGTGCTTTATTTTTGTCCACAGAAGAAATAAACTTCAACATCCACCCTTGTAAACATAAAGACAACTCAAGTTAACCTTAAATGGAATCGTATGAGAACGAAAATGAAAGGATTTTGATGAAAGGGACGTCCCCTACATTTTTGCTATTGAATCTGCGGGCGACCCGAGGCTCACTACCGGCCGAGCCGCGGCTCATCAACGGCCCACCCGCGGTCTTGGGCGACGGGTCGGCCGCTACTGGACCGCGGGTCGGCCGTTCTTATTGCCTGAGAGGCTGGATTGGCGGGGTCCCATGTAATACGTGACAACACGCCCTTTCATTGCGCTAGTGATATTGCTCGCTCTTATGCTCACTAAGGAGCTCACAACGGATCAAAATAGGATATGCGCAAAAAGTGCCTTTACCATTTTCAAGCACGGCTGGAGCAGCATTCCTACCGCTGGCTATTTCTATCCATGTTGTAGCCAGCGATTGATGACCCGAACTGCTGAGGAAAACTACTGGAAATACGAGTTCTTTTTCTCACACGAATCGAGTGTTTCCCACACAGATCGAGTGTGACACTGTGCCTCTTCTCATCTAGAATTCACCCAGATATAAAAATGTAAAAGCAACCAATACAAGCGGTTTTCTTGTTAGGGCTTCTGCGGAGCGCCAGTACGAGCAAAAGACAACAACATCATCGCGGCATTCGGCCCGATGCGCGTCAGTCATGGAACCGTGGGCAGAGGTCCGATCACCTGGCACATACGTGCCTCAACCCATCATCACTTCCAAATACAGCGGGTGGCGATGGCAGTGATCGCTCTGCGGCCTCGAAAAGCACGCAGCGCTACCGGGTTGCTCGAGAAGGAATCCCCTCCAGGACAACAAACTATGGGGTGTTCTTGAAAGCTAGTTAGTTTTCTTGTTAGGTAACATCAGATGTGATGAACAAATACCGATAAAACCTAAATTCGCCGCTGCAGTGACGATTTCATCGTGCGCGGCGCCTTGGCGCCGCGTTCTTTTGGAGGCCATGGATGGCCCACAGCCATCGACGCCCACTGCAGGTATGGATGGAGACACTCACTTATTCGGGACCCGAAAAGAGTACAAAAAGTTGCCGATGTAATGCGTAATGCGGACAAAGCAGATTTATACGAAACGCACGGTTGTGACTCCAAAAAATGGTGCTCGAGAAGATGGAGTGGAGTTGTGGCTGGCTCACGCCTTTTGGAAAAATGCTTTCACGAAAAAGGTCTGAATTTGCATGAAATCAGGGTTAGATCTACCAACTGGCTTTTATCTAGAAAAAGCGAGTGTTGTCAGGTTGTCATACGAGTCATAGATGTTATTTAGAACAAGATAGTAACAACAACAGGGAAATAGTACTGTTTTGTGAGTGCCTTAGTACAAATCATATTTCTCAGTCGTCGTGAATATAGGTAAGATCTGCTCTATAGAACGGGAAGGGCGCGAAATTGGAAGTGAGGACAAGAAAAGTAGTAGTATATAATATACATTGGTATTCGAATTTTCTCTTTCGAATATTCGAATATTCGAATAATCGAATATTTTGATTTTTCGAATAATTCGAATATTCGAATAATCGAATATTTCAACTTTTCGAATAATTCGAATATTCGAATAATCGAATATTTCAGCTTTTCGAATAATTCGAATATTCGAATAATCGAATATTTCAACTTCTCGAATAATTCGAACATTCGAATAATCGAATTTTGGGACTTTTCGAATTATTCGAATTTCGAATAAAAAATTTTCGAATTATTCGGATGAATGGTTTTCATTGCTTCGGTGAAGTGCTTTTGTCATGTACTAATTCACAGACAATAATTCAATAGTCTTGTCGGGTGCGAGGATAGAGAAGGACACGTTATAAAGTAAACAGTCCTCGTGATATACCTCAACGCAATGCCCCACCTCATTTTCGTATTTGGGCCGTTGAAATCCCACGTGGAGCGCCTAAGTGGTCCACCAAACTTCACAAAATCTAGCACATTTCTGATCCTTGTGCCTTGTCACGTTTGCGCCTTTTCTCGCAAGTGTTAGGGATCAGTGCGACGAGGTGGTTTAGGATTCGTTAGCACTTAGTAGGTAGTTTCAAAATTAGTGTCGAGAATTAATTCCGAAATGTGACCTGAAGTGGCTCTCCGCTAAAGCATAGAAATGTTTCGACTGCATGTGTTTTTTAGAGATTAGTTCTCTGTCGGAGCAATTTTCCCCGGA
>JARK01001571.1:217074-229986 GCA_000688135.1 Ancylostoma ceylanicum
AATCCCCCCCCCCCCCCGCAAGTCACTGTATAGGGCACATAGATAGGCATCCAACGCCTCTACTATGCTCAGATGAAGTCCAATGCGTGGCGCATCCCATGACCATGACCACTTTTTTTAACTTTAATGTAGGCATTTCTCTTCGAATTGCAGAGAGTGAACCAATCGGGACCGAACCTTGCTGGCAGGTCCAAAATGTCCCGCGGAGATTATGGGTGGCGGTCAGGAAGAACGATGGATCGTGACAGCTGGCAGCTGCACCGCGCATCCCATGCAAAGGTTGCCACGCCCATCCTGCATCGTACGCATACTAGGCTACTCTGTACAAAGGAATAAGGGTTGTACTTGGTTAAGGGTTATTCTGGATGTGGAGTTTTGGGATTTGGGACAAGAGCGCAATAACTCCTGGTGATTACCCTCAATATTTCATGAAAAATGAGCTTTATCAGCTTTCATCCTAATGAATTTTGTTCACCTAGGTAGCAACCATCTCCAGCAAAGGAAGAAAATTAACCCACATGCTACCGCAGTGCCTGTAAATCTCTGTCGCTCAACTAGGGGCGGGGCTACAACTGCATGAGATATTGACGCACGGGTTCATTGCAATCAACTATTGCCAGCCATCGTTCTTCCTGGCGTGCACCCGGAGATTATAGGCTACTTTTCGCCGGGGGTTATCGACTAGCTTATCAATTATGTCGATTTTATTTTTCCGCTATTTTTACCTAGGAACCGGAGAGACCATGCTCACTAGAGCATCATCACCGTGCCTAAGCGAAAATTACAACCAGTTTGGGAGCAGGTATCGTTAAAACATTTTTTTAAAACATTTATTGCACGTGCAGAGCACATGAATGTGAATAAAGAAGCAAAAAGTGACACACGAACGAAACAAACCCTGACGCAAAACAATAAAACGTATCAATAAAAGTACCATAAGTGAGTAGACAGTGGAAAATAGAAATGACAGCCCTAGTACGGAGGTGGTGCTATTTAGGAAATAACATGAATAGAATTATTACCAATGGATGGAGCTTGTTTAAGGAATTTGGCGTATTCAAGTCCTGCTCTATACGTAAAGAAATGCCTTTTGTATGACGATTTGGCCTTAGCCAAGAGAATTTTGTTTTTGCTACCTCTTGTCACGGAAGGAACAAGAGTGAAAAACTTATTACTTTTAAGACCGAGTTTGCCTGTAATGATCTTCCTAACAGTGGTGAGGTCAATTTTGCGCCGCCTTTCTAGAAGAGAATCAAGGTTAAGCATTGTGTTCCTGATAATGCCTCTAGGGATTGCGTTGTAGTTGAAACCGAGCGCTCGCACGAATACTTTCCTCGTAAAACTATTCTGGACTTTTTCTAGTCGTACAATGTCTTTCTTTTTGTGGGGAGCAAAAATGACCGTGCCATATTCAAGTAAAGGTCTAACGTATGTTTTATAAGCTTTAATCAATACAATAGGATCCTTGGTAAGCAGCGCTCTAAACAGCTGATTTAATCGACGTTCAGCTCTATTAGCAATATCAATACAATGCGAAGTGAAGCATAAATCTTTGTTAATTAAAAAACCTGAGTCACGAACTTCGGTTACCTTATCGAGTGGGAAGTTCCCAATGAAATAGTTCTTATTCTGATTATTTTTACCTAGATGAAGCACGGAGGTTTTGCTTTCCGATAGAGGTAAACACCATGACTTTGACCAGTTGTAGACAATGTCAATAGCTGGTTGAAGGAGGTTGTCATTTGTACTAGGGTCAAATGCGCTATATATCTTCATGTCGTCTGCGAAAACTTTGCAGGTGACTCCCGCATCTGTGACTACATGGGGTAACTCATATGTGTATATGTTAAATAGAATTGGTGACAAAACACAGCCTTGTGGAACTCCACTGGGTGCTTCTTTGATACTTGAAAATGTATCGTTGAGACGAACTTGAAACGTACGACTAGACAGATAATTCTCAATCCAGCGCAATATCCTTGGATGAATACCCACGTGCTTTAACTTTAAAAGCAGCAAAGAATGAGGAACCTTGTCAAATGCTTTAGCAAAATCAAAATAAACTACATCAATGTTTTTCGTCACATCCAGCGCTGAAGTCCAGTCGTTTAGAGTTTCAAGCATTTGTGTTACCGTTGAACGATTTTTCCGAAAACCGTGCTGGTCGGGGGATAGGACGTTATTGTTATCCAAATGCTTAACAATAGTTTTCTTTAGTATCTTCTCAAAAATTCTGCACAACATCGACGTAATACTAATTGGCCTATAGTTAGAAGGGTCATTATAAGGTTGCTTCTTTCTGAGAGGTGTAACATAGGAGTGCTTCCACCTTACTGGGATTTCCGCTCGGAACAAACTTAAGTTAAAAATATATTCCAGGGGTCGAGCTATGGAAGCTGCAACCTTTTTGATGAATGCAAAAGGAATTCCATCAGGAGTCAATGAGAAACTACTTGGTTGTTTCTGGATCATCTCAAAGATTTCATAGTAGTTAAACCAAAGAGAGTCACGCATTTGACTATAACTACCATACAGATGTCCAGTCAAAGTGGCTTCATACTTCGTGTAAACCTGCTCAAACGTTTCTGCGAGCAACTCAGCTTTTTCCTCTCCCGTTACCACCCTAGATCCACCCATCTTGAGGAGTGTCGGAACACTGCTATCGCATTTAAGTTTTGCTTTGATTAGCTTGAACAAAGAAGTTTTGTCATTGGATTCAATTACTTTCCTTTCTACCATTCGATCGTATCTATACAACATTGAATCGAACCTCTTCGATAACCTCTTATAATCAGACCAATCAGAAGGACTTTGGCTGAACGTGGCTATTTCAAAAGCTTTAGTCTTGGAAAAAAAGGCATTGTGAAGATAAAGGGGGAAAGCTCGTTTGGACTTGCCAGCATGTGTAAGAGGAGCGAATTGTTCAATGCAGTGACTGAGAATAAAGATGAACATTTCATACATATCATTCACATTAGAAACTGTGCTGAACGAGTCAATCCAGTCAATTCCCCGCAGATATGCATTGACGAGATTATAATCTGTATTGTTGAAGTCGCGCTTGAGGGAAGACTTTTTGGGAGGAACTGAGATTTTGAGTCTAAATTCGACAGCAGAGTGATCGCTATTACCAACAGGGGAACCCACCTTAACATCACCAACTAGTTGGGTCTGATTACAGGAAAGAAGGTCTAAAATGTGATTGCCTCTAGTGCAGCATTTGACAAGTTGATCAAAGTCATGGTTGGCTAGAAATTCCGAAAATCGTTTACTGAGTGAGGAAGATGGCGTGCTTCCTTCATTCCATTGCACATCAGGGAAATTGAAGTCTCCCATAAGAATGCACGGGAAATCTGAGGAGGCAAGATCACTGATACATTTAATTAACTGATCCGTTTTACCAGAATTACACGCAGGAGCCCTGTATGCAAGTATGATTCGTACTTTACCCTGAAGTGTATGCAAATCACATGCGATAATTTAAAAATTTGCGATAATTTTAAAGGCAGTGCCAAGGCAAAAATTTCGATACTTCAAATCTGGCATCTTCTTACTCTACTCGCCAAGCTGACTGCAACTGTATAGGTTTTTCCCACAAATCTCGAAATTTGTAGTTTTTAGAGGGATGAAAGATACGAAATGGAGCTAAAAATGGAAAGGTGGCAATGAGGTTTCTCGAGCTCCTACATTCTCGCATCTGCAACGGCTGCGAGTGGTCAGCTTCCATACTTGCTCTGACGACCGCAGAGAACTTATCTCTTCTCAGCTCCTATACTATCCCATCGTTTCCAGTGGCAAAGGGGCGTACTAGTACTTCTGTTTCTTGCCACCCCAACAGGTGAACCGCAAACTTGACCAATGTGTCGATCTTCTTTAGTGTTAACACGTCAACCAAAGAAGATTCGCGCAGAGGAGACCCAAGCCAATAAGAAACCACTGGATCGTCTGATGAAAGTCACGAACGATGCTCGTACTCCAGGTTACATAAAAATTTCATTGAGCTCACGCTGGAGATGAGAGAAGAAATCCAGGAAGCCAACCGCAGGAACAAGGAGCAGAGTGACGAGGTAGAAAGATGACGCAACGAAAATCTATCCCTGAAGTCGCAATTGAATGCACTGCGAACTTCAAATACCTTGCCGATCTCTACCTCTGTTTCTGACTCAGCATTGCCCAGTGACTCGAATAGTGACCCCGATCTGAAAAGATCTATTGTCATTCGGAATCTTCCTGAGCCACAATGTACTAACTCTGTAGAAAAGGTTTTTCATGACTTCAGCGCTGTAACTGAAATGCTTTCATGTCTTGATGTAGAGTGCTTACCCATTACCACATATCGTATGGGTCAGATTATTCATAATAGACCTAGATTGTTTATCGTGATTCTTCCATCTAGCCGTTTTCAGAAGCAAGATTTGCAACGTTCTTCGCGCTTGCGCTTCTCCCGTTTCAGGAACGTTTTCCTACGTGAATCGCGCTTCTGGGAAGAGAGAAAGCGTTTACGCGAAGAACGTCAACACGTTACAGCCGAACCTCACAAAAATGACTGTTTAAATAACAACACCCAACTGATAACACTCAACCACAACATTCATGTGTACCCAATCATTTTCATTCTGTAGTAAATCATGCTAAAAGGCAATTTATACCAGATGCGACCATCAGGCGCACACATCCATTTGCGAAAGATTTTCGATGAAGACCGGTCAACGCGGCATGAAATTCTCAATGAAAAGAAAGCGCGGCCGTCGCGAGGCCGCAAGCGCGTGCGACTACTATGCGACTGCGATGCGACTAGCCCCTATTCTTCATCATATAGTCGCACACGCGTCAGTCGCACGCATCCAGTATAAATTGCCCTTAACCCAACCTCAGCAAGCACATCAAATTCTTTTTTGAGGGACTTGTAAGATGTAATGATACGCCAAGTTTCCAATGTATGCTCTCAAATGTTAGGTCACTGGTCAAGAATGCAAACCACCTTGTCATGAGTCTGTGCGAGCGAAATTACGATTAGGTGGTAGGAACCATTCAACAGTCATATTTGATCTAAATCTTCTCATGCTACCGGAGACCTCTGAATATAAACGTGATTTCAAAAGCGCAGACTACTCTGCTATTGTAGAACATCTAGCGAGCATTGACTGGTTAGGATCCTTCAACATGACCAACACAGTGAATGAGATGTATGAAACCTTTCTGGTTTTTCTTCATCACGTGATTCAGCTGTTTGTCCCACCAAGAAAAGTGAAATTAGCGCAACTAAATTTACCTAAATACCTGCAAAGAATGCTGAACCATCGAACCCTATTATGGAATAATGCAGTGCTCAAGCAAGATGCGAATAGTTGGTACAAGTTCAAAGAAGCAAATCTCAGGACTGAAAAGGCCATAAACAGGTACAATGTTTATCTTGAAAAGAAACCAATTGAGCCCGAAGATAAAGCAAAATTCTGTAGGTATGTAAAATTTAAAAGAGGTAGTAGATCCAGTATCCCTTGTCTGAAAAATGAAAGTGGTGAAGATGTAATCCAGGATGACATAAGGCCGAAATTTTGGCGAGTCTTTCAAAAATCATTTAACAAACAATGCCAAGAAGATTTTATTTGCTCAGAAACTCCGCCCTCAGCAAACTCTGTTATGGAGCCAACACTGTGTTCTATAGGAATGAAATAATGGAACTTTCGGAAAGATGGCCTAACTCTCTTTCGACTACGCCTGACTTCATTCCATTTCTGTTCATCAAGAAAATTACTCCTCACATAGGGTTTCCCTCAGAGTATATCTTTAACCCAAGTTATATGAGAGGAACAGTGCCAGATCGTTGGAAACACGCTCTAGTCACGCCAATACCGAAAAAGCCTCCTATGAATGACCCTAAGAACTATCGGCCTGTTAGCATAACATCCATATTCGCTAGACTCTTTGAGAAGATAATGAAAAAAAGAATTTTGAAACATTTGGAACAATATGATGTGATCCCAGAAGTCAGATTCGGTTTCTTGAGAAGTAAATCAGTTGAAACTGCTCTATTCACGTCACTAAATGATTGGACGAAGGCCATAGAGTCGAAGAACAGAGTTGACGTAGTACACTTTGACTTCGCTAAAGCCTTCGATAAAGTCCCCCATGCAAAGTTAATGGAAAAGTTGAGAATTGTAGGTTTGCATCCTTTGGTCATAGCTTGGATCGAGGACTTTCTTCCGGATAGGACATTCCAAGTACAAGTTGATAAAAAATGCTCTTCTGTACATCAAGCCTACAGCGGCGTTCCACAAGGCGCTGTCCTATCACCTCTTCTATTTTTAATATACACGTATGACATTCCCAAGGACATTCTTCCCCCAGAAGTTACCTGTAAAATGTATGCGAATGACATAAAAGTTTATAAGACTATTAAATCAACAGCGGATGCTGAAAGACTACAAGCGGCTATTGAAGTCATCAATAGATGGTCTAATAGATGGGAGTTGCCCCTTGCCATCGAGAAAACCCATGTTCTTTCTACTGGGAACTATTCATCAAACGTTGCATACTACATTGGAGATGTAAGGTTGGAAAATGTTGAAGAAGTTCGAGATCTAGGTTATACTACCAATAACAATCTTGATTTTGGATAACATTACAAGAACCTAGTGAATAAAGCAATTGAACCTACCTACAACATCTTCAAAATCCTGAAGACTAAAGATGTGAATGTTTTAATACGAGCGTACAAAACGTATATTCGTCCGATCATGGAAAGTGGAACTACAGTATTCAACCCCTATAAACAGAAAGATATCGATCTATTGGGAAGTGTACAGAACAACTTCACTCGTAAAGTATTTATGAGGTGTTCTGGAATAGACTATTCCTCAATACCAAATGCAACAGAAAGATCGAAACAACTAGGGTTGCCAACGCTCAGAAGTAGGAGGACAAAAAATGACTTAGTAATGATGTATAAAATTTTGACTGGCACGATTGACATTGACGCTACGGAATTCTTCATGTCTGCTCCTAGAAGAACTAGCAGAAGTGACGGCTTCAGACTTGCTGAATCAGTAGCTAAAATTCAAATCAGATCAAAATTTTTCTCGCACAGAACTATCGGATTATTCACTCCATTGCTAAGAGATGGCGTACTAAACATGTCTGTTACCAGATTTAAACTGTACCTTGACCATCGGCTGAATGCACAGCAGTAGATACTTCCCTGTTCACGTATTATTCAAATACCAACACATCTTACACTGTAGCCTCAGTAATCTTTTAAATGTGCTTACTGACATTCGTACTGATTTGTATTACTTGTATTGTACGCGTGACAGTGGTCCGCTTTGAAATAAGCATTTTGGGAAACCCAGCTGATTACTGTTGATCATAAACTCTAAAGCTTCCTGAGGCACATTTACAACATCATTTTACTCTTTTCGTTGGTAGTTTTCCTAGTAACCAGTTTTTTCCTCAATTCTAGTCGAAATTCTAGACCGGTATCGATTGCAATACGTGTCAAATTCAAGAACACGTGTTGAACAAGCTGACCCATGTTGGGAAGAGTGCCATCTCTAGCACAACAGAATGGAGAGGGACCAGACTGTAAGACAAAGGAACATGTCTTGACCATCTCAGACAAGATTTGATCTGCCTTCACGAAATCGTCGAGTGAGCGAGCTGGGCACTGGAGATGGGTTTGAGTACTTGTCTAAGGCGAATATCTCATTTATTTCTGGGACTTTTTCGCTGAAACTTCGGCAAATGTCCATAGAGTCGACCCGCTTTCATAATTTAATGAGCACTCGAGCTCAGTGATTTTGCCTGGACACTGCCTCTAAACAGATTCTACCGACTTATTCCACTTTCGTTCGAGGACGAGCAAGGAGGTGTCTACCGAGGCCGTATTCAAGAACGTTGGAGATATGGGTTAAATGGGGGGAACCGGCAAAATTGGGGCGCGGCCGCAATTCCCTGCTATCAAAGAGGATTTATCCGCCGAAATTTTTCCTCCCAACGGAAAAAATTACATTCCATGTTCTCTTGTCGTAAAACCTGGGCATATTGTCGAGACTATTTCTGAAAAGATCTATTGTCATTCGGAATCTTCCTGAGCCACAATGTACTAACTCTGTAGAAAAGGTTTTTCATGACTTCAGCGCTGTAACTGAAATGCTTTCATGTCTTGATGTAGAGTGCTTACCCATTACCACATATCGTATGGGTCAGATTAGTTTCACGCGGAGCCGGAGTGGAAAACTTGGTGAGTTCGTCTCCCACGTCTGATGTTCACTGTTGACTAGTCAGAATGAGTTGAATGCACAGTTCAGAGAAAGCGTTTGGTAGTATAGGACACAAATCCATGAAAATTGACTCACTTTCAGGCCTTGAAAACAGCGTGTTGCCGAAACGTTGGCAAATAAAAGTGTTTATAACAACCTGCGTGGCGAAACAGTTGGAGGAAAAATATTAATCCGCACGAAATCGTCTGGATATATGGGTTAAGTGGGAATATTGCTTACGAGAGGGTAGTGTTGTACCATTAGATGACAGTTTCACTGGCATGAAATGAGGTTTGCTTAAGAACTCAGTGATTTCCAGCATAACCCATACTCCCACTAATGTTTGCCTCCTTCTGACAATGAGCATGCTCACCAAGAAGATGTCATCTTTGCTTCAACAAACCAAACCCCGTCACAGAAAACGGGTTTAGAGACCATTTTGGGAGATTTCAAGTACATTGCCGGAACTAGCGCATCGAGGAGGTTCGGAATATGTTAATAACTCGAAAATGGTGTGAGGTGGGCCTCTGCCCTTAATACGAATATGACAACTATTTTGACGAAATTATCGACCTTTTTTCGCTTTCGAGCAGGTGAAGAAAGGATTACCGAGATTATTCAACATGGTGATCAAGAGAAGAGCAGTTCGAATGAATGTAGTGGTATCGTTAAATATCCGCAAAGTCAGAAGCCGGAGTAGTAGAAATCCCGAGCGTAGCCGGCTATGCCGTAGTAAAAAAATCATACCTATACGACAAATAAATAAATAAATAAATGCATATGAAACATTCATTGCAGAAACAACGATAACGAAAACTTTATAGCAACAAGTAATATCTCCTAAGTCGTTTCATTAATTCTGACATACATTCGTAGAATTGACTTGAGAATGAATGAAGGATATTTCCATTGGAACGTATCTAAAGCATTTTACATCAGTTTCCATTGGAGTCTGCGACTGAAATTTTGTAAATATCACGTACCTCGAGTCTCTTCTTGGAAAGAACTATTTAGGTGGAGTAGTTCATCATCTATCGATCACGAAAGTATTGGTCAGCCGTAGTATCATCAATTAAAACCTAAAAAAGTGCAACATCTAACGAAATTGTTCAAAAAAAAAACAAACTCAAACGAGGGCAGCCCCCTCCCCTAGAATAGGGCGCCGAATTTTTGAAATCACTTCATAAAATAATTGAAAACTTTGTTTTTGATTTCTGTGCCTTCGAGGTTTTGTAGATGGAACACTTTATTGACCTTACGTTTCGGCCTCTCGCCGTCTTCAGAGGTCTGCAAAGAGGTTAACTCCGAAGAATCTTACGTCTAGCCCACCAAGCACCTCTCCATCTTGTGCTAGAATCTCGATGTCGTTTCAAGCACATTCAAACGACATCGAGATTCTAGCACAAGATGGAGAGGTGCTTGGTGGGCTAGACGTAAGATTCTTCGGAGTTGACCTCTTTGCAGACCTCTGAAGACGGCGAGAGGCCGAAACGTAAGGTCAATAAAGTGTTCCATCTACAAAACCTCGAAGGCACAGAAATCAAAAACAATATCAATCATGCCGTTTCTAGACAAGAAAACGTTCGAACTATTACATGAAAACTTTGTAATTGCTTATTTTTGTTTATTATTATACCTATTTTTTTGAATGATTATCAATTAATTATTATTATGACTGACATTTTCATTGGTTTTATTTTCCATTCGGGTCCCCATAACAATGACAACCCCACTTTTTATCTACAGTCGTTCCAAAAAATAGTTGCCTCTGGCATCCACCGCCCGTCTGCTAAGCAGCGCCGCGCCCCCTGCGCAATAGCATACGTGCTGCGACGTCGCTCAGTCGACGCGCAGTGTAGCGAGAGGCAAGTATTTTTTGTATAGACTATACCTCAACCTCCCTCCCGCCGAACTGCTGTGTCTGCCACTGAAACCAAGTGATAAAATTAATTTGCCGATTCGTTTAAAAAATTGAATTAAACAGTTACCTACGAACAAACAAAAAACACAGAATTCCATCACACAAAAAGTGCGTAAAAACTTTGAGCTCACACGAACCTATTAAGTGCAACGATGATGAAGAAAGAAGGCACTAGCAAGCTGAAAGTGGTCGAGTATGTCGGGACGGATGGCAGAGTGGATAAAGAAGCGGACTCTCACTCAATAATGAACAACGAAAAGGTAAGTTCGAATCCTCCGGGCACTGAATTACAATGTATACTTGTGTGGACTTTGCAAAAGGCCTGTTTTTCCCACTTCTAAAAGTTTCCGATGGCTTCTTCCTGTTCTTCCTGTTCCATGTTTCTAGATGTTCCAATGTACGGTTATGATGCGCTACTCCTGCCTCGAGCTGCTGTTTCAGCAATCCGCCTGTGCTCGTTTAGCGTGCCTCCTGCGCTCATTTTGCAACTCGCCAGCGTGCGCGGTCTGGGTCTGCAGCCGGCCGCAAAGCAAGCGCGTTTGGCCGGCTAGAATTGCCTGAGTATGCCACTGGCTGCCACAAAGTTCAGCCAATTGAGATTTTTGAACGCAGCAACTTTGAAAGACCATGCGTGAGGATTTGATTTCTTAATCTCACATGACTCATCGAAGAGATCAGGAGGTGCCCTGGAATTCCTGTGGTTGCCAAAACGGGCGCGCACCTCTATATAGTGGTTGCGCCGTATCCAACGCAGTTGGACTAGTTTCCCCAATACTGAAGAATTGGACAATCCGTCAAATGTGGCACAATACAATAGCCATTTGTACTTACAATTAGATCACACCCACTTCCACCTTCTCGTGACGGGACTCTTTCGGCGACACTTATCGAAAACAGTGGTGACCGAATTGCCTTTTTTGTGAAAATCAGGGCCTTACCCTGTCCTGCAGATACGCGTGCTCTGCGCCATGACAGCCAGGCAGGCTCACGCAAAAGGTGCAATTTTAACAGACTAGTTCCTGAAATCCTCTCAAGGTGGGTCATTTGTTGTGCTGATCACGAAATCAATGTGCATTTGTCAGTAAATTACCTTCTCGCGTTCTCGCAACAGTCTTCCTTTATCGTCAACCCTCGGTGAATTGATGTCGTGCCTTACATGATAAGCCGCATAAGGATCGTTCGGATAATGATGACGTCGTAACCAATAAGGCGTCATCATCTTATCAAGCATTTCACACTCTTCCTTAAAAAGAAAAACTATTAGACCACTCGGAATTCTTGAAAAGTTGCATAGGTGACGCTGAAAAATCATGACAGGAACGACACGAATAAGCACAAGAATTGAAGTCTCTTAAATCGCAGGCGTGCAGTGGATGCAGCTATATCAAAAACGGAGCTCTCCCACGTCAAAGTGTGCGATAAGACAATGCCTATAGCGCCTTACTCAACATGACCATCTTTCAAACATTCGTGTTTATTTCTAACCTCTGACCAGAGGCCATATTTCACCGCGCCGTAAAGAACATCGCAGAACCGAAGAACTTACTTTGGTGCATGTTTCGTAAAACAAACTTGTCTCCTGAAACTTGTCACTCTTTGCGTATCTCAGTTTACTCTTGCCCGGATGAGCACGTATCCACATACCGTTGCCAAGTCGTTTGAACCTATAATAAATGAATTTCAGCTAACTACAGCTGTTCTGAGTGCATTGCCTCCTTGAGCGCGACTAAATGGAATCGCTTTTTTTTATCAGAGTGCAGTACCGCATGACTGCATACACTACGAGACATACGGACAATTTAGCACTATTCCATAACAGGGGCTCCAAGATTTTGAAATTTTTTTCTCTCCTAAACTATGCACAGACGACTTATTTGAGGTGACGAACACCAATACCGCATCAATTTCAAACTGTAGCCCCCACCCCCTCTACCTACTTTTTGAAAACTTACGATAGATGTAATGTAAATACGGTGTCTTACACAATCCTCTCAAATTCTGCGTAAGGGGTTATTTGACGTGCTGAACACGAATACTGCATCTGTTCTGTACCGTAACCTCATTTTTGTGTGGATACGGTAGGTATACAGTAGGGAGGTGAGAAAATGCCGGTTTCGGGTAGAAAACAGAGTTGGCGTGCAAAATGGTGCTCATAATCATGATCAGCGTCTGAAACTATCCTTCTAGCAAAATTTCAGAAGATTCCGTGAGACACCGCATCTACAGTATGCCTACCGTGACCCTACAAAAATGGGGCCACGATACAGAACGGACACGATATTCGGGCGCTACTGTATTTCAGCGGCCCCACTACCGATTTCAAGCGTGAAAAAAGGAATTTCTGTGAAGACGTGCATATAGGGATTGTCGGTGAAGCTAATCAGGATCATACTGATTTGCATGGTAATATCGTCTTTATTGATTTTATCGATCTTTCCCCAAACTTCACTCATCTATCTGATCGCTCCGAAAAATTGCAGAAAGGGGTTTTTGGAACTGCTGATAACGAATATGGTAGCGGTTTTGCGTAATATCTTCAATTTCATTGGTTTTCCCAAGTTTTGCCCATGTAGGGCACTGTACTTCTTGAATTCCCGGAGTCTTCGCCAATAAATCGACCTTTCCTTCACTAGTGGAAAATCCTAAGAAAATCCTAAGAAGCCTCGCCCAACTTTCACTTCTATGCCGGAACCTGGTAGGGACCTTCACTTTTCGGCGGGAAAGGGAGGGGGG
>JARK01001571.1:242370-257428 GCA_000688135.1 Ancylostoma ceylanicum
CCCCCAATAGGGTACAGGGACTTTTTCGAAAACCTTTACTTATAGCATCTAACTGCCATTTATCGGGTGACAACGGCGCTGATTCTCACACCGTCGCAGTGATGTCTTCACCAACAAGCTACGTGATGTACCTCGTGCTGCGTCGTGACCTGATGTCCTCGCTGGGATGGCCGATGGGTGCCGTCTGCACGCAGGCAGCTCATGCTGCTTCTGCTGTGATGTGGCTGTACAGGTTCGTGGCTATCCCTGCCCAGCTAGGCTGTAGTATCCGATGGACTTCGCCTTTAGAAATGATCCAAACACCCTGGAGTACACGAAGGAGCTGGATTCGATGCACAAAGTTACTCTAGGGGTGAGGTCTTTTCTACTCTGTCTTACGTCGTCCTTGGAATGTTTATGATGTGATGTTGATGCTTCAGGTAGATTCAGAGGAGGAACTGAATAAGGTGGGAGAACGATTGAAAGGAAAGGAGATAGATCATAAGGTTGGCTGTTTACCTCCTACACAGTAAGACAGTAAGAGTTGCGCTGCCTGGTTATGAACCACCATAGTGCTCTAGCTCAATATTAATTAACTACTAATATAATTACTATTAATTATATTAGTAGTTAATTAATATTTAATATAATTATTATACAAGGGAACAGTGCGGAGCGTTGTAACCAAGAAAATGTGTCCTATGTCCTACGAATGATCATTTGCATGGGTGGGCCGGTCGTACAGCTCGGCTGTACCGCCCTTCGCATAATAAGACGGATAGAAAGCGCTGCATCGTTTCGTCTCAGTGGCTGCCATCATCGCCTCAATTGCTACCATCTTCCAGCAATTGCTGCGAAAAGTACTAAATATTGAGCAGCAATTGAGGGGAGGATGGCAACAGCTGGGAGGCTACGGTTTCTTCTCGACGTATTACGCTGTTCGGGCTGCGTTCCCCTCCCAGATTTATCAGAGCTACTGGCCTAGTACTATGTTCTAAAACCGGTCTAGTGTAAAACTATTTATGTTTGTTAGTTCCCTTGGCTCCTATTATATTATATGTAGTCTGTTTCTCATATTACTAATCCTTGACATAATCCCTCACGCTGATTATCGCAGACTATGTATAGCCGGTGAGCATGAGAGTATCCCCAGACTTCGCCACGACCGATGGGCGGGCGATCGCCACATGGATAAAGTAAGGGAGGAGACTCCGGACGAAAGATTCGATGAGCTCCGCTTGGCAGCGATCCATGGCGGTGTAACGTGGCAATCGATACGTATCATTTCCACGATCCTTATCCCTTGCATATATCGCCGGTTCATTTTGATTCAGTTTGAACTGGCGGAGTCTGGGGATACTCTGAAATCCTTTGGTAGATTAAAAGACGCGATTCGGAAATGAGGCGACGATCTCTTTAATTATTCACCTCATCTCCGTCTATCTTGAATCTTAGACTTTTTTTTGCAAAATAAAAAAGAAAGGAATTTCGTCGCCTCGTAGAGTCATGCGATCAGTTCACAGCAGTACATGCTCTAAAACTGTGAAAATCCTCGTTCTGTTCTTCAGTGTGCCTTTGCTGGATTCTCCTGAAGATATTAATATGCCTTCTTCCAGGTATGGGTAGAAGATGGACAGTCAGTTTGCATCGCACTAAAGCCGTATCCGAAGGAGCAAGTGAAGAATGCGCTGAAAGGATTGAAACTCTTCTAATTGTTTGTCGTACCAAACCTGTTTGCACATGAGCACATTATATGCGGAAGCTTACAAAATTGTGTGTTGGGTTTTTTGTTGTCAATAAAGAATTGTGGTTGTGGTAAAAAATCTTTGAGGCAGGGAAGAGCGCACGGCATCTCATTTGCTAATGCTATAGAGGGGCTTACATTCGTTTTAAACTTGTTCTAATGTTTTACATACAAAGATTGGGGAGTGATTTGTGAAGAATGCTTTTCGCCATGGTAAGTGCGGCACGGTTGTGATGTTGGCCAGAAAAAAAGGAAGAATCTCACGAAGCACGAGAAGGAAAGATGGGATTAAGTCACTCACTGGGTTCAAAAACTGAAACTTACCAATCAGTTCATAGACTTGTAAATGCGCAGATATCCGATATACATGTACATACGTATACGGTAATATTTCCAAAGGAAGGTGGATTTACTGTGGATCAATCAAATTTTTAAGTTTTTCTTTTGACAACTCTTCGATCCTGAGTACCTCATCTGAACAAGAGATACACCCAGCTGTCGGTGTTCTAGCGTCATCCAGGCTCAGGTATGTGAAACAAGGATATTTCGCAGGTAACACCTGGCGGGCGAATGAATCGATTGAGGATCCTTGATTGATGACAGTCATCAAGCTCACTGTGATCCACCAGTGTGGAAATGAAACTCCTACTTTCCACCGCGATCACGCTCTTCTCCGTGTTCATCCTTATACTGATTTCTGGGACAGATGCACAGTGTAAAGTGCAGCTGACCTACCCTGTGTTACAGCCATCGCAGGTGAATTTTCTTCAACAATAATCCACGTACCGAATAGTTGAAAAGCAGTGTTGATAGATTTGCACATTTTTTGTAGTATAATGGCTCGTGGTTCGTCATTGCGCGGAAAGCGCCTCTGTCACGGTCTTTCTTGCCGTCAGATTTGAATTCATCTCTGATTCGATTGGATGTGGACGGTGATGAACGACTGAATATGACCGAGTACCACTCTGTGTTCGTTTTTTTTTTTTTGAATTAAAACTTTATGTTCGTGTGCAGCCTTTCCACAGCTTCGTGATGGAATCTCAGAGCTCACCAAAAGCGGGTTAAAGGGCTTCCTTCCAAGAAAGGGTTATCTTTTTCCTTTTTGTGCTTAACAAGAAATATTTTTTAGAGTTCTTAAAATGTATTCGAAAGTTTTTTTTTTTGCTTGTTCTTGAAAGCTCGAATCTAAAGCTCTTTCACTAGTCCTGTCTTATTTCACCAAAGTGTAGGCTACAGGTAGCTCTAACCTCACCTTTCACTGTGCTTCGCGCGGCTGGCGAAGAGGAGTCCTCACTTTGAGAATTAAACTTAATGGTTAACAAGGATTAAGACTCCCACAAACACTTGTTTTTGCCTACTCGAAAAGGGATCGAACCAGTGACGATTCAAATCGTGCAACGGGTACGTGACGCTCGCCATCCGTACAATTTCCGTAACACGTTATCTGGGTGATGCGAAACTTATCTCAATTGCCGAAAATCGTATCAGCTGTAGTTTTTGCCCTACCTAGAGGATTGTACACTCAGAATATTAACGCTAAGTTAGTTACCTATGCTGAACGTGCTGCACCGCCCCACTATCGCTTTCGCTCTAATTGGATTCGTCATAATAAAAGTTTATATGGAGTCCCCGCAAATGTCCCAAAAATCCCGTTTTTGATGCCCCTGTCCTGAGAGGAGGTAGGACGTTCATGGGTAAAGTAGGACAACCACGTGAATGCGACATCTGCGCTGCTGGGCTAGATTACGAGGTGAAGACCGAAATAACACCTCATGATGACTGTGAGGCTACCCTAGTGTGAGTGAATCGCGGATTTCTGCGCTTTTCTTGACGGTGAGTACGCGACCGATGTGAAATTGATGATCCATTAGACTCTACTGACCCATTTCGAGCGGGTTGTGACAAAATATTTTACATACTAGCGGGTATGAACACAAGCGAGATTACTTGCTCAGCATGTATTATGAGTAGCCCACACTGGTTCGTATTCGATGAAGAGGAGCGCATAGGCTACAAAATCATACAGAGAATGGAGCATTTTGTTGGGAAATTTTGAATGAAAAGATTTGTGGGCCACTTCACCGATAAGGTCGGGTGACCTTATGGCTGTTGCATCCTTAAACTGGAGAATCAGCAAAGAGAAAAGTGTAAAGGCAGAAAAAAATGCAGAAAAGAACTATAGAGAAGTCGATTTTCGTGCATCTTCTCAACTTGAAGCGAAATTCGCCGAGTTTTGAAACATTTTCCGCTGAAAATCACCGGTTTCTAAATTCTTCGTATCTGCTTTTTACCAGATGATTCAATCCTAGCACTTGCACTGTGGATCCATCTATTTATAAGGAAGACAGCGCTTGTGTCATGCTGCTCCCTTATAAAAAAAAGGCGACTTGTGGACGTGTCCCGATTTGGTGCCCTATATTAGGCTATCCATATGTGTGATAACTCCGTTTATCATCCTGAATGCAAATGTAAACAGGACCAATTTCCAGGAATGGCACATGCATGCCTCCGTTATTTGGCGTGTGGACGAAGAAGGAGTTGGGATACTTTATGGAGCTGCGCACCGAGAATGGCCACTTATTCTCAAGTTCATTTTAAACTCTTTCTCTTTGTGCATATGTAAGCTAATGTGGATTTGTCGGATTCAAACACGCTATTATAGTGGGACTACGAGCTATCTACCACGATTATTCCGGTGAACAAAATGAGGAGATGAATATGGTCATTTATGGCTGCTCTCAAGACGACGGCTACGGTAAATCAAATATGAAGATATCCAAGCAATATAGTGATTTCATCGAGCCAACGAACAACCAGCTAGTGCTTCTGCGGACTACTGGACAGAAAAAGAAGAATTTCAGGGAATTGCATGCCCAACGAGGAACTTGTTATGATCATGAGCAACTCCCGTCATCCACAGACATTGCAGGTTTTCCATACAATCTCCTCCACTTCTTTTCCTTATTCTCTTTATTTCGGTCTGCTGGCGCAACTGTTCAACAACGTTTTTCGTTTCATCGTGTTCATTAACTACAAGTGAGACATGGTTTTCAGCTCTTCAAGTCAGCGAAACTTATAGAAGATGCCGCCTGCATAGACATTTTACAGTTCAGAACTCTCGACACGTACAGTAAGTACTTCGGTCTATTATACATCTTGCACCATTCCTTTCTGCAATTTTGATCAATAGTTTAGTTCTTGACAGAGCTCTAGACAGGGCCCGTAGTAATTGCAATGGGGGTGCGTCGAACTCCGAAACTCACCGTCCCGCTTGAGGCGCTGATTGCATCCGAACTCATATCCACGCTGTTGCAGAGCAGTATATGATATTCATTCCCGTCTCGTCACAGCTGGTAGTACACATGTGCGACTAGTGAAGTTCAACGCGCTGATGTGAGCTGAGTTCCTTCTCATGCAAACAGTGCGAGAGGCGACAAGACGCAGAGAGAAGTATTAATCTCGAGCGGCTCAATCTGCAGCTACTTGCCTCTTCCACTATTTCCGCAGTATAGGAAGGTGAACAACTCATAAAAGCGCGATGGATTCTACTCGTCGCAAATGCGTATTCACAGCGTTGAAGAGGCCGAGAATGATCAGGTGCTGTCTGTTTCAGAAAATTTGCGTACTGGACAAGGTCCAAGATCCAAGTCCATCCATTTCATCGTATTCCTCATCATATTGGACGTGGGTCAACCAATGCAATGTGGATGAACCTACCTCATCCTGGACCTCATTCAATACGCAAGATTGGTGAAACAGGCAGAGTGTTAGACTGCGTGGATATAGGGTGGCCTGCAATCACCGCCGAAAGCATAGTGGTGAGTTTAGGACTTTAACCCACCGCCATGACACTTTACTACGGAACATGATGTTTCACCATTACTGTAACAAATATGGGGTTTCGTCTGTGCCAGTGGCGGACGCAGAAATATTCGGTCATGGAGGTGAATGGGAAGGGGGGGGGGGTGTGGAGATGGAGTGGGAAAAACTAGGATCTCCGCCGCTTTGGGAGCCCTGGTGAGAAAAAAGAACAAAAATAGTGGAACTATTGAACTAAACGGGTATAAAATTTAGCTCATAAGAGTTGTTGGAAGATTGGTTTCTTGCACTTTTCCTCACATGTAGTCCACTTTCGTTTGATTCTCCCTAATCCAAGACCCTTAACCCAGCTGCGTGTGGTGACGAAGTCGTGGACGAGGACCAGAAGCTCATCCACGCAAAGATCGACGAGAACAATGAGTTCGTGGATGTCGAATGTCAAGTCGAGAATCAGAAGACGCCAATCACTAACATCAGCACCTTCTTCGTGAGTCGATTTCGCATTCCAAACCCCTTCGCAACAGTGGAGCCTAACTACTGTGAAGAGAAAGACATTTTAAGGATGAACCTCGTGTGCTCACAGTGACCGCCTACATTGACCCGGCATTGGTAAATGAACAGATTGCTCATATAAGTTGCGTCTACGTAAACCAGTCTACCGCTACGTGCGAATGGATACGGTAAGAAGTAGACATTTGATTGGGCGGGCTCGGTTTTACTTCTGAATAGTCACAGTTCGGATAGATCGCATTCTGAATAATTGTAAACGCCAAATCTTGGGGAAACTCGAGTACTTCTGGATTTCCAAGATTGAATCGACCTGTAGCCCCTTGTATCTCTGCGTTCGATACTCTGTCAACGAATTACTCCACAACCCCATCTGAGCATCTACATCTACTTTTCCCCTGACGGGTGGTCTATAAAATTCTCAGAGCCACGTTTCCAGCCACAACAAATGCTTCAAGTCTCAGTTGAGTCAGAGCTTCAGTAGTCCATTTGCTCTGCGGATGCTCACGAACTACACACGTCTTGATGGCAACGAAACGGAGATTGATTGTGGGTGCTACTTCTACCCTACTTTGTTTTCCTTCCATGGAATGTCATTCCTTCTATTTGAAGGGTCCGGTACAATCATATGGGAAAACGGTGACGAATACATTTCCATGCATTGCCTTGTGATAGGCCATGATGGCGCATGCGATTCTTGGAGGTTTCCTTTGCTGGTTTTGCTTCTCTATCTATTCAAAAAATTTGGAAAGCTCATGGTACCTTTGAGCTCCGAACCTTCAGGGTGTATGTCTGGTCCGACGAGGATCACATGGACCAACCGACGATCAACGAGATCTACAGACAACTGCAGGCGTTTTGCATTGACCCAACTGATCTAGTGTTCCTTAACACTTTCCGTAAGTTTTGGAGCTTCTCCGTCAACATTCTGGGAAGCAGTGTGCTCTGCGACCTTTTAGGCAACCCCTACAGCTACGATTTCACCTTTCTCTAGTTAGTTATATGTATGTCATTCTGCATTTATGTATGTCCTTGCCAGATGAGTGCTCGACTGAACCGGCTACAGCGCCACCGGAAAATCCATGTGGTGAGGTGAAGGGATGGAGTCCACTCAATACAGCGATGTTGCAAGGAGTCTGGTGAGCTAATGGGATTTCAGGGATCTTGGCTGGGGTATGTGTAACCCACAGAAGCTTTGGGCTTCTTGAAGAGGGATTCATGAATGTTTCGTTCAAGAAAGCGACGGGAATTTTTGCAACCTTTGCTGCGGGTAAGCGGGACGTCCGTGTTTACCCGGCCATCGAGTCGCTGTACATACGCTCTACTTTTTCCTGAGCAATGAACCAATTATTAATAACTATACGACATGCCCACAGATGCTCCGCACAGATGTTTTATTACCCCCGTCTATTCCACAGTAACGAGGACAATTACTCTTGATTATGTCAAGTCGATGAGCCGATATAATCGACAAGTCTATTTAGTATGCACATCATATATGTACATATAGGTGGACAATACATTGAAAAAGACGTTGGTAATCCTTTCCCCACTGACCCGTAACCTGAGGGGTGTGTAAACCTAATCTGATCATGATTTTACGGGAAAAGGCTGTCATTTTTGTGCTCAGCGTGTTCGAGAACTGCAGTAAACGTACTTTTACTCGTCTCAGTAATCCAAATTTCGAATAAAATCGAGAACTGGCTTTTTTCGAATCGTCGAGTCCAAATTCGAGAAAATGGCATTTTCTCGCATAGTCGAATTTGAATAAATTCAAAAATGAACTTTTTTTGAATACTCCGACTATTCCGAAAACGTAAAAAGTCGAATAAATTCAAAACTCGATCACTTGAAAAAAAAATCGAACATTCGTGGGAATATCTTACGTCTTCCTGTTGTTCTTCATGTGAGTTATTTTATCTGAACAGATAACTACGTAGGAAGGTTCTCGGGCAGCAGGAGAGGGAAAAGATCACGTCACTTCACGCTCCTGTGTAATCGTGGGTAATTGCAATGGGTCATCTTGAAACCCTAGTCCACTTTGATATGCAAAAATCGCAACTCAGTTTATGACTTGCAGAGCCGCCGAGAACTAGCATGGATCCAGCAACAGGATTCCCGAAATTCTGAGCTTCAGGACATTTTTCGTTTTCAGGTACTTCGCTGCGGATTTGAATGCCGACCCGAAAATCTTCCTGCAGTCCGCGGTGGTGACTCTCACTCCCAATGAGACGAAGTATGCCCTTATACATGAGTATAACACAGTTTTGGAATTATCACAGAAAGTACGGTAGGGAAAACTTGATAGAGGCTGTCATCCGCTGCTCTGATCTATGAATCTCATAGAACGAACACTACATATATAATTTCATGTTCTATGGAATAATTTCATTTTGCTGACTGAACAAATCCGTGGTTTCCAGCCCCTCCAGGATGCACGTTCGTTACTACGCCCAGAAGGAGGCCGACAGCGAATGCGTTGGACCTGGCGAAGGCGTAGCCGTTCTTCTCAGCAACTCGACCCTGGATGTTACTTTGGAATACCGCTACACACTAGTGCCAAAGTTCAGGAACTCCATGAACTGTGAGTCCATCGGCCAGCCTAAGCGGTTAGGTTTAGTGCTGTCCACTGTGTCCACAGTGCACTTTTGCAGTCAAATACCAAGTGTTGTACATCGACAACCAGCGCGCGGCTCTGTACTGGTGCTACAGTCGTGCGGCAAACGGAACCTGTCTTCAGCACGACGTCAATTTCATGATACGGTGAGTGCAGCCGATGAAGGAATAAATTGCAAACTAGAAAAAAAGAAAATTTCACGTTCTCCAATGTGCTGACACGAACACAAAAAGCAGTGTGAGCGAGTGTATTGATTTATCGATTTAATTGGTTTTCTTTTACTCTTACGTAGGGACGGGAAATCCGTTCACTAGGGTTTTCAAATACGATCATGAAATAATCGGTGGTAATAAAGCACCCGAGCGGAGCCGGGTATGCCTCGATCTCATTGGTTTTGTTTCTCTATTTACCACAGGTCCGTGAGAACATGATACCTAGGGTTCTCCAATACACTGAATACGGATATGACAATCATTTTGTACAAGAATATCGATTTATCTTCACTTTACTTTATAGATTTTTCCACTTTCGCCATAGAGACGAGTGAGTACATTACATCATCTGATTCAGATCTCGTCATTTTTCACACAATGACCTTTCAATGGTTTCACCCTACCTGGAGAAAGTGTGCATTGAGAAAGACAATCTTCGTTGGTTCGATCTTCATTGTAAGTGCCGTTTTTCATGTAACAGTGCTGAACATTAGAGCGATGAGTTGAACAAGCTATCCCAGCTACTTTCGCTCACAAAAAGTTTATTGAGAATGTCAGAGTGATGTACCTTATTACATACTGAAAGGAGGGCCTTTCTAGCCAACATTTAGGAATGATTTAGGTCGGGAATTAAAGGCACCTTCCCACTTCATGATCATTCTTAAGATTTCCACACGAAAGGAATATCGCGAAGCTGCTGATCACAATGGTATGTGTGATTCCGAGCAAAACTTCTGAAGAGACCCGTTTTCAAGCCCCAAATCATACGGAGCCTGGAGCCAGTGGGTGGGGGCAATGGGATTCCTAAATAATTTATTCCCGGGAGCGCACCTCCTAAGAAAATTCGTACTCCTCATCCACTTCCTCAAGGGAAAGAAATTGCGCTACATTTATGACGAGCAAGGGAGTACATGATGAGGAAACCGTGCAATCCGGCCTTGGCTCCGTCCATGGGCTCCCCAAGAATTGAGACTTGGAGGCATGTCTTCTCGGAAGTTCTTGACGGAATCGAGTATACCGTGCTGATCAGAAGCCACTGGGGATTCTTTTAGTATGAAAATTTCTAATTTTATCCTGAGGTGGAACGGTGCAATACAAAACAGGTTTTCCGGAATTTTCAATAGAATAATGTGCGTCACTGTGATCACTGTCTCCCTACTACCCGAACCTCGAACAAAACCTTGAGCGTAACCTCATTGAGGCTTTCTGTAACCATCTTTCATGAGCATAAAGTTGGTATGACTTGCATGTTATATATCTTATTTTTACCACCTTCTGTATGGCCCACTTTGTGCATATTAATAAATAATAAATAAATGAATAAATATTATCAGGTATATCAATGAAGCCGACGAGGGCGCTCCTGGTTCTTGCAAGGCTATGGGATGAAAACGAGGAATAATCAAAAACATCTTCCTAGTGTAGAATATTACGTAGTTCACACTTCCCGAAATATATGCTGCTGAAACTCGCGTACATTGACAGTCAAACTTGTTCCTTGTGTAAAAAGAGGGAAAGTGATGGTAGAGTTTTGGTCAGAAATGACAGCTGTGTTGACACCAATTTCCCTAAATCGTTAGCGAACATTCATTGCATTTCCCTTCATTTTCTTATATTTGTAATTTCATCGCAATGTGGAAGCGAAATGTCAGCGTCCACCCAGCTGCGACGGGACTTGGTGACCCTCTCCCACTACGACGTGCTTCACATCCTCACAAATGTGCAGGAACCGAAATGCTTGGCCAGCGAAGTGAAAGGAGTCCGTGCCGATCTAGCATCGGTTAGTGCGTGGTTTCTGTCGTAAATTTTCGATTTCTCACGATGAAAATCTCAATGAAAAAATTTTGCACAGTGAGCTTCGCTGGAGCTGAGCAGATTGCAAACATGTTAGAAATCAGTGAAATCACTATCTGTCCAATGTTTCCCATCGTAGTCTATGGTTTCAGACGAAAAAAAAAACACCATCTCTCTACGAGGTAGTATATCAGTGCAATATGTATAGCGATCCGAGGACGCGTCGCGGCTGCTCTGCACGCTCAAGTCCGCAAATTCTTCAGTTCCGTCGACGCTCGCTCTAACTGCATATGGGAAGCGTTGTTTTGGCGCGCAGTCTTGAAGCACTAAGCAGAACATTCTCACGAAATACTGTGTTTGTTTCGAAGACATTCCGCCTAATATAGGAGTTTTATTGTTAAATCGGACAGAATCGTGAGTGGTTTAATCCTGACGATATATAAGTTTTAAGAAAACACACTTTTGTGCTAAATTTGGCAGCTCACTGCTATAGCGAAAGTAAGGCTTCCGTAAGAAATAGGCGATCTATGCTTCAATAAACCTAAAACGTATTTTACCTCTCTAGAGATCATCGCCAGAAACTTTTCCCCTTACGTATCAAGCAATTTACAGTCTAAATCAGGTGCTGGATTACTTGCGAAGAACTGCTTTTGAATTTCTACATGTGATTTCTTTCCTAGACTGTAATTTGTCAGAGGATTTGCAAAAGGACAAGTGGGGAAGGGGGAGGGGGTGAGCATGGAAAAAATGAGGTTTCTATTAATATGTAATGATTTGCGGATCGTTCCATGAGTAGTACAGAATTTATTGCCAGTCCTCAGGGCCTCCTACCCAAATAATTTTTTTGGCTACAAATCTAAGTCTAGTCTATGTTGAGGACCAAAATTAAACTATAATATTTCCTATACCTTCATCAAGCGCCAGTTCTCTAATGGAGCATTTTTTTCAGATAGAAAAAGCCGGAACGTGGTTCCTGATGGCAAGGTTCGACGAGATGGCCCTCGACACTTACGCTATGGTAATGCGATTAACGGCCGTTTCTCAAACATCTGCAGTTCTGCGACTGTTCCAATCTGCGTAAGTACAGAAAATATACCAAGCATTGTGTTTACGGAGAGTTGCTGCTCATTAGAAGCAAAATGACGTACACCTGATGTAGCAGCCAATGCTGTTCTCACAAGTATATTCCTTCGTATAAATCTACAACTGAAAGACGCAAAATCGACCACCCAGCAGGTGAACGAACACACGCATGAGACTTGTGAAACCCTTTGAATAATGTAATGGGTCGCAAATTGCAACATCGATGTTGGATTTCGACAGTTGACCTCCAATTGTCCTGCAATTGTCTGAACTACTATTTCCCAACAAGGTTTTGGTCAGCAGTGGTGTACCTTTGTGCGAGACATAAATCCAGGCACACGGCTCAATTCTTAGACCCAAACCCACTGCGACAGTGACTGCTTTTTTTATGTCGTTTCAGCATTTTTGTAAAAGGTTCCTGTTTGAACTAACTCTGCTACCTTTGACGCACTGATTACACTATCGGTGTGTCAAATAAATAAATAAATAAATAAATAAATAAATAAATAAATAAATAAAGAAGTCGGCTTAAACTGAACATTTATTGCCAACTCAGTGCTCTTTCGAATCGGCACTTCTCCGCCATCCCTAAGCTGCATTTCGGTTCCATTAGGTCCAACGCCAAACTTTTGGACCGAGCAACACCAAAAGGCATTTTTTGAAAACGAACTATAGATTGTGGAACACTGTTCTAAGTATACACGTCGTACGTACGAATTCTCCTGAAGAATCTGTGCAGTCTACTGCTCTGAATATTTTCAAAAACACCAACAGTACCGTGACAGTCTGGTTAGGCTTTTATTCAATACGCTTGCTACATCGTTTATAATGTTTTTAGTGATATCGTGTTTTGCTGCTTATCACTGAATGGCATAGAAAATTGTGAAGAATTTTGTTTCTAGACTGAAGCAACGTAATTGCCTTAGATTGTTTTTCAATTTCAGTGTTTTTTTTTCTTATCAAAGGAATCTAATTACTTCATTTCTCGAGTATGTATTCGCACAGAATTGTAGAGTTCGAAGCTCAAAACTTTGCGATTCCCTACAGATTTGACGAAATGTGGTCGAAATAGTACAAGTTAGTGAGTTTTTGCAGAGCGCTGCCCGGCGAACCACTGGAGTGCTTCACGAGGGTGTTCACTATGAAGGAGGTGCAGAATGGCACGGACTTCTTCTACGAGCTCCATTTCGAGGCATCCACTAAAAATTCCACAACAAGTTCGTTGGCGTTCGTTTCTTTTTCCTGGAGTAACTGAAGCGGCTTAAGTGGGCTAGCACTCTCGAGTCTACTGTTGTTTTTTGTCTTGCTAATGCCAAGTCAGCTGCGTCAGCAGTGACATTGTATACAACAACAAAAAGTTGTGTACATATTGCACTCTGTGGCCGGATTCATGACAATGCCCGGGTAGAGTCTTAGCTGCTCGCTCCTCCGAGTCGGACGAGTTTGTCCAGCGAAAATTGAGGAAACGTGCTATTTCTACTAGAACTTACCATATTTGTCTGAGACAAATCTCTCAAACACAGCATAACCATTTGTCCTAGGAAAACTCGTCCATTTCAGAATTGCGGGTAGCTGACAACTTTCACTGGAACGTTTACCCAGACAAACCTTTGGAACTTCCGCGGAGCTAGTTTGGAACTTCCGCGGAGTTTATTCGGAACTTACGCGGAGCTTTTTCGGAAGTGTCGCCGGGTCACATGCGGAAGTTCCAGGACAGCTCCGCGGAAGTTCCAAAAGTTTGTCTGTGTATGAATTTCACGACTGGCCCACCCTTATGCCCACTGGTGCTTTGCCCACAACTGCGTTGAAGGAATTCGTAATCCACATCAGCTTGCGTTTCTACACACAATCAATTGTTTTATGTACAGACTTAGCTTTATTCAGCTCCTATGTGTAGGATCTACATTTTATTAGGTGTTTGAACAGTATCAAAGTGCGATTCCTGTTTGGTTGTCCACGGGCATCCTAGATTTATTGATTAATTTTATGGTATAAACCCATACATACATTGAAACGAGTTTTGCACAGGACAAAATTTAGTCCAAAAACGACAGTACATCATCTTGATCCTAGTCATGTTCACCACTGATGCTGATTCGTTACTATTACTTTGTCATCCTCACGTGGAGACGCGTGTCCCCATGGATGATGTGGCTGCTGCGCCGTCACTCACACCTATGGCTCAGTCATTTTCTCACCTCCAGGCAGGTTCCAGACTTCTTCCTTACCATGAGAACCTTTATCGACGTAAGCGAGAAGCAGCCTAATAGTGCCAAATCTCGGCTACACATCGGGTGACATTGGCGGCGCACGCTCCTAAAGTTCTTTTTGGAAAGTGGGGAGTACTCCGAAGTTCATGCAAATACGGATTCTACATGGGTCGTTCTCTCAGAAGGTATCGAGCATCTCAGCTTGGGGCTTCGATGATACGTTCATTCAGACGAAAAAGGACGACGCGAATTCAAAGTTCTACACCTTTCTTTGAACATTAAGATTAAGTGTTGATCAGCAATCGATGAGTGCTTCTTCGTCAGTATTTATTTTGTTCAGTAAGCTTTCGGCGCTGAGCGCCTTCGTCAGACCTTAATACAATAACACAAGTTACAACACTCACACATATAACTGTTATTGACAGACGAGACAAACCGATCACAAATGACGGAGGGTGAGGAGTGAGAGTACAGTACACACTGCGACAAACAAGTTGGACAGTGATACTATAAACAGTGATAGATACTATAAACAACTACAACACCCGGACTGGTAGAGCGGTCGGTGTCAAGCAATGAGCGGTCGGTGTCAAGCAATGAGTGTTATGGTCTCAGCCAGCTCATCCCTACTGTTAATCTCCGGACGGTGCCGTTTTATTTCTCGGGCCTCCATGATCTTCCTTTCGACAGGGTGCTCGAGGTGGCGGTGCAGCACAGTGACTTCGAGGAGTGGAGGGGGTTCTCGGGTGTGCACCGCTGTGCGGTGTCTGGAGAAGCTGTTAGTAGGGTATGATTGCGGGCTGGTAAGTGCTCGACGATGTTCATTCAGCCGCTCTCTCAGTGGTCGTCCCGTTTCTCCTATATATCGTTGGCCGCATGTACTGCACGTAATCATGTACACCGTTCCACGTAGGTGGCAGATTTTGCGATCAGTGCAGTATTGACAGTCCTCAATATCGCATCGGCTTTCGTATATGCGGGATGACGTGAGAATTTCTCTCAGAGTGGGAGGAGGTCGAAATATTAGTCGCACTGGGAGCCCGCTTCTTTTTACGACAATGTTGACTTGCTTTGAGATGTGTTCATTGACGTA
>JARK01001571.1:258760-276243 GCA_000688135.1 Ancylostoma ceylanicum
ATATATTAGGGTGTTAAGTTGGAAATGCGCGCTGAAGTTTCGACGTCGTTATGAACGTGTTGCCAAACATTTTCTGTAAAACTTTTGATATCACCTGAAAGAGCAAATCATGGGGAATTTTTTCGCATATGGGTTGTCGAACATCCTTTCATTGTTTATTTTTTAGAAGAATTTATAAGGAGACCGACCAAAGTTTCAGAATTTCCGTTCGAGGGTTTTATCTAGTAAAACTGCCGCTGAGCACCACCGCAGGCCATATAAAGAATTAAGAGAATTTTTGCCGTATTACAGAGCTGAATCCATGCGAGGATGGATTACTCGAAAATGGCCCCGAACTTGGGTAACTGAACCGGAATTGTGACTGAAAATCGATTCCTCGACTGCCCTGTTCTTCAGATCTGGAATCGGGAACCGCACTTAGGACCGCCTAATAGGCCAGACTTTGCGCTATCAGATGACCACTTACTTACGTCGTTTAAGCCTTACATGGAAGAGAAAAATTCCAAAACTGCGACGAAACCAAACTTTGGGTGTGTCGCTACTTCAGGTCACGGCTCTGCGACATTCCACAGTAGAGCGCTCATAATTTTTATGGAAGATGTCGAAGGTTCAACAATACTAATTCTGCATTAAACTCAGACTGGGGTGTTGAAGCTTTGTTTTTAAAAAATAATTTGTTCAATGCAAAAACGCGCATTTCCAACTTAACACCCTAATAGTATCTATCACTGTTTATAGTATCACTGTCCAACTTGTTTGTCGCAGTGTGTACTGTACTCTCACTCCTCACCCTCCGTCATTTGTGATCGGTTTGTCTCGTCTGTCAATAACTGTTATATGTGTGAGTGTTGTAACTTGTGTTATTGTATTAAGGTCTGACGAAGGCGCTCAGCGCCGAAAGCTTACTGAACAAAATAAATACTGACGAAGAAGCACTCATCGATTGCTGATCAACACATAACACCAAATGAGGCTTCGCGACAGCACTATACTACAACATTAAGATTAAGGTTAAGATTAAGGTTACACTACGTTCAGTAGTTAAAGCTGAGAAAAGTAGCAAAAGTGGTATCCCGTGCTTCACGATTCCATTGTCTGCACGAAGGGTAAAGGGCAAAGTGGTCGATGTTGATCGATCCCGTTCGTGAGAGGCACTACCCATTCGACTTCATCTGAGCATCGTAGAGGCATTGAATATATGTGTCCTGTTCAGTGGCTTGCGGAATGCATCCGATGTACCAAACCAGTGACTAATCTTCCCAGGCTCACCTGGTACCAATAGGTCGAACCCAGAGGGATGGATGGCTTGGTTGGCCTGGAGCGAGACCGAACCAACGACCGTTTTTTCTGCGCAGTGCGCCTCTAGCCACAGGGCCACATGGGCCCTATCGTCTACATGCGACCTACTAACTTCTACCGCATACTTCTTGTCGACGGGTAGGGTTGCTTGTTGCAACTGACCCAAGCAATAAGGCTGGGTGACATATTGACGCTCATGTCGAGCCCTTTGCCCCGTCCCCCGTTGGAGTAGCCGCACCATTGAATAGTCGGTCGGACACATGAGATTCCATGATAAAAAGATTGTGTGATGGCAAATGCTGATCTGTACGTTTGGAACAGAGCATTGGAGGCGAGTCTGCTTATGCCACATGACACTGATTTTATGTCCAGGCACTAAACAAACCTTTGCTTGCAGTGATCTTCCGTTTTCTGTTCTTCAACCGGCATGTGGGAGTGCTGTACTCGTGCTTGAGCATCTCCGACGACGGTAGGTGCGACGAACGCGCCATCTACGTCATCTCACGTCACGAAACGATCGACCATGCTGAGCTGATCGTGCTGGAGAAGGTGGCGAAAGCAGTGTGTGTCGATCCACAGGTGCTGTATCACACCGCAACATTCGGTGAGCACTAGATCAGATTACGTTTCTTTCTGTTTTTGAGGCTCTGCCCCCTTGAAGTGAGTCGCACCTCCGGGTTTTCGTGATGTGCCACGTTGAAAGGTCCGAGAGCTAGTAGATGATAAAAAAGCAATGCTTTTTTTACTAACAAAAAAGGTCATTTATTAACAAAAACATCACTACGAAATCAGTCTTCCCATTCGTATTATAACGAATCCCAACGTTGCGCCAGTATGTGACCATCTCCAAGCCAGAGTTTCGAGTACCGCCTTCACCTATTGACCCAAGCACGGCATTACGCAGAAAGAACCGGAGTTAAAATCATTAGCTCGGCATGTTGTTTTCTTCAGGTGGTGTAAGTTGCCGCATTGTTGGGTAAAGGGATCACAAGCGTTAGGTTTGAAAGCAGCACTCACGGAATTTTCGCTGCTAACGTAAGGTAATCAATGATTGCTAGTAAATCACAACTGTGGGAAAGAACACAAGAAATGTTCACCTACCCACGGAGGTGCTGCGGTGAAAAAAGCGTGCGGGGCTATCTGATATCACCAATTTACCCAACGATGCACAATTCTTCACCACTCAGCTAATCTTGGCTTACCTTGCAGAATTTGACAATCGCTTTTTTTGGCGTGTCGTGTGCCTTGCACGTATACAGTGGAACACTCGCTCTTCTAGGAAAAAAGCCACAGTTTCCCATGTTCCCATGCGTTTCATAATATTTCAGCGTTAAATATGAGTGCAGTGTTTTCCGTGGCCTCCGAACCAAGTCTTAAGCAAACGAATTTCAGTAGGTGCTGGCTACTAAACTATATTGACTGTAAGTACTTGTGTATCAGAGCATTACTACGTGGCTGCTACAAGGATGAATGACGTCCCTTTTATCTCAGTTTTGCTAATTTGTGGCTCAGCGCCCTTAGGCTATTAATAATGCCTGTTGTGACGCAATATTTTTATAATCGAAATGTTATTTGTTGTGATATTAGCAGAATAGCGAAATCCTCTCAGTATACATACGTTGCAACCCTCACCTCAGAAGCAATTTTTTTTCATTTTTCCGAGTTTCGTGATAGCACTGCCTTCAAACAATTAGCTAGCAGATTACACGCATTCCTACTCGCCTTTTGTTCTCGACGACGAGTCCTCTCCTCCAGGTATCCAGAATTTCCTATTCAAGTGCTCACTCTTTGGTGTCTATCATTATGCGTTAAAGCGATGTAAACTTGAGGAAGAAAAGCAGACGCGAATGTTCTGCGGGATGGAGAATGTTAGATTGAAGCTAGTTAGTAAAGTTAGAAGATATGTAGTTCTTAAGCAATTCTCATTAAGTCAAGCACTCATATTTTACTGAATAGCTGTGAAATTTTCCTGAAAAACTAGCATATTGTGTTGTTCTCAAGACTGGCTCTAACTATGGACTGAAATCGAGAGCTCAAAAGTGAGTCTACGAATGATGTTTATAAGAAGTCTTGCATGGGAAGTGAAATTGCAGTGAGAAGCCCTAAATGCGTAGGACTACGTCAGAATGAAAACAAAAAATGGCAGTGTCACATCAACGTTCGTCGATCACCGACGACTGCTGTAGCTGTGAGATAAATTTGCCAACATGCCGCTGTCAATTTCTTGCCCGTCTTTTGAAGATCGACACGATAAGGACAATTTATACTACATAGATGCGTGCGTTTGACGTGCGTACGTCTATATGATGAAGAATATGGCTAGTCGTATCGGTGACGCAGCTCAGACGCATGCGTTTGTGACCCCGGGGGCGGGTGGGGGGGGCGTGCGTTCTTTTCATTGAGGACGTACTTTTGATCGGTCTTCATTTAAAATTTTATGGAAATAGATGCCCGCGTCTGACTAGTATAAACTGCCCGTAGAGACGCACTTGATAATTTGTACTGTACAAAATTTCCAGTTTTGTAGAGTTTTTCACTTACAGCTTATTTGAACTGGGAATTTCATTGCATGATGTAGATTTTGGTAAGCTATTGCCTTTAAGACATGTCTGAGCCCAGGGAAAGTTGCACTTTCATTTGCTTATTTATTTATTTATTTGTTTGTTTATTTATTTACTATTACACATTAATCATATTTTCATGCTGTCGCATGATTGACAGCCGTCCGTATGCCCAAATTTCTGGGGCTTTGAGAGATCTCGGCGAGGGATCGGATCCATCTCCATCCTCTTCCGTATCCGGTAACCTACCTGCGCGGTCTTTGTTCTGTAGAGCGCAGACGGGCTTCCAGCTTAATCCATTCAATGCTGGCGAATCCTCCTCGAGACAACCCCTCGCATTCTACGAGCAGGCTGGTGAATGCAATTTGCGGCGTGGAGCGTTTGATGTGGTGCCTGCTCTCGTTAGCACTCGCTCTTCGCATCCGTATTAGGTCAGCGTAGCCCACCATCTTGAGCCACGCTATGTGATGAGTGCGTTGCTTGAAGCAGGAATAAAAGAGCGTTTCCCGAGTACATGTGGATCACATACCCCTCGGCGAAATCAACCGAAATCTACTGGTCAGACGATAGCAAATTAGATAACAGCAGAGATGGTGAGCAACGGTAGACCAAGAGAGTAAATATAAGGAGCGTTTATGTTCAACTGAGGAGAGAATCCTGAAGTGGATTTTGGCCCAAATGGATCCTTTCTCCCCCTTCTCCTGAACGTTCTTTGCAACCATCTCTAGGCCCATTACTTATCCGCTGATCACACTTCGCCATCTTACGTGCCTCGCAGGCAGTTCGAGTAACCGGTCCTGTATTCCACTGTCGTTTTCCACAAATTTTGGAACCGCACACCTAAGGACTCCCTGCTGACAAATTGTCTGTAATCGAATGCTTCCTCTGTACCTTTTTGCCTATGCTATCATTATTCTGGAGTATTTCCTCTGACTTCCAGGAGAAAATCCAGTGGTCGAGGCTTACCCGCACGCGCTACAACACCTTCGTATAACAAGGCACTCTGCTTGTCTGCGCATCCTCACAATTCATTGATATCATCGTTCTCGCTGTGGCCCGGATGTCCTGCTTCCTGTTCTAACCTGTCCAAAAAAGGCCCTGTGAGCGGTCGTGGGTCATTGAATTCTCCTTAGCATGGCACTGAATTGTCGGACCATTGCGGGCTCTTACGCTCGAAATATTACCCTTTTCACTTAACCTATTGTACTGTTACTACCATTTCGAATACTCAAGTTCGATTTCCATAGCACTGCTCCTGTTTTATTTTCTTCAAACCCATTGATTCCTTTTAGAAACATATTCACGAGTTTTCGCTAGGGATAACATAGTATTACTGTTGGTTAATATTTCATATCTGAGGAAGAGCTAAAATATATCAGGAATATCTGGTGCGCTTCAAAAGTATGAGAGGCTGCATGGATCGCTGAGACTACCCAGGGTAAACGTGTCAAGACATCCGAACTCACACGTATTTGACACGAACGTCAGAAGTTTACCCTGGGTGATCTCAGCGATGTATCCAAGATCTCCAAGAATTTAGTTTTTGTACGCTTAGAGGGGGGGGGGGGTCTGGCGACTCAATGGCCGCCATGAGGTGTCTCCCCGATGCCAGTTATTTTACGAATGGGAACGATGCATGAAACAGGATATTAATGAGGGTAAGACCAAGAATAATCTGTTCCCCTAGTGTCTGCTATAAGAAGCCAACCACCACTGTCACAGCAGCAGAAGCAGCTGCAGCGGAAAGCAATTTGCTAGTGGCATTATAATTGTGGAACTGAAAACAATTTCACTGATGGCATAACCGCTGGGCACAATATTTATCTACATTTATATCCCTCATGTTGAAAGTTGGCGATTATTACTGCACAAGGCACGATCACTTTGGAATATCGAGATCACCACGTTTGAAAGGCACTTGAACGCTCATTGCGAGTATAAACTGTGGACATATGTGATAAGTGCGTCGCTAGGAAATGTCAGTTGTGGAAAGACGACTGGAGTAGGGGTTAGGTGCAGGACGGGCTGTGTTGCGACAGAGTTCGATTGCATCCTTTGCCAGACGATTGCGTCTACGACCACGCTCAGCTGCGGCCGCCGCTGTGCAGTACGATCGAGGCCGGGTCGTCCGTCGCCGAGTGGGAGCGCCTAAACGAGCAGCAAATTCAGGTTTGTCGTTCTCTGAGGTTTTCTTCTGTTTATTTTCTGTCTTTCTTACATAGTCGCACGAGCTCAGCACTCAAGGAAGTTCTCCACTGGCTCAAAAGCAGGAGCTGTGGCTGTAGATCCATAAAACCTTTTCTTTCACACGGATTAAATCCTTGCAGAAATCAAGTTGGAGGTCTTTTAACTTGCGAAATTGCGAGCGCAACCTAACTGCTCAGTCACCATGCTCAAATACATACATTCAGGGCAACGAGAATTTCGCTTTTTCATGGTTCCAACAACACCGCATGTGATTTTGAGTGATAAGGACCATAAATACCGCTCCTACAACCCATTTTATTCGATTTCCGAAAAGTAGTTCCAAATATGTTGGCTCTACGCACATTTTCGAGGAAAGACTTTCCTTACAGAATATTTGACAGCGCGAAAAGTTTGAAAAAGGACTTCTTCGTAATTTTGTCAAATTTTGCTCAAACATTAAGCGTTGCGTTGTTGATTGATAAGAAGGAAGTTCGACTGTGAGCGGAATGAATCAGATGAACCTTCTACTTTCAAAGTGTACTCAATAATTGTGCTTCCGCTTTTTCATGGTGTCCTTTTATTCTTTAATTTCACCAAACCGGGAAAAAAAGAGTTGCCTCATTGAAACACAAGATCACTTTTACTATACAGAAATTATGCAAGAACAAATCCAGCATGAGCTGAGCTGAGCATGAGCATGAGCTATCGAGTCTGGAAGGGATACAAAGTAGCCAAAATCCTTTTATATGATAGTGATAGGGATATATTTTGTCTGATAAATCGTCTTTCTTCGGATCTTATTTTCTTGGATACCTACTGTATATAAGAATAAATAAGTTTTTTGGGCACAACCACCGGAATTATGTCCAGTTGTTTCACAAGCGCAATTCTCACAACTCTCACAGCTAAAATCATTTGAAATCGAACGCATATAACCCGTCTATAAAAAGTTTGGTCATCCAATTCTAGTTCAGGTTCCATGGCAGTGGAAGCTATCCGGCTGCCTTTTTTTTTGTCTTTACCCCACGGATTTCTTAGAAATTAACTTCAACAGCTCCCTGCCTACTACCTTCGGTGTAAACATATTGTTGTAGTGTGAAAAGATGGAGAGAGACACATGAACTAACGGGGACCAGCACCGCAGTTCAATCCGTGCTAGTGCCTTCGACCACTGACTGCGTTATTTGATCCCTGTCTCTTCGTTTGCCTTTCGCATCACTCAATCACTCACGCTGGAAACCAAGGACCGCAGCGTGGGAGTTCCTGATTCGCTCAGTCCAGAAAAGTGCTTTCAGTACACGTACGGCACACTCACATATCACGCAGTGGCTTCGAGCGACCTACTCGCGAATCCATTCGCCCTACGCTTTGATGGGAAGGACTTCCTGAAGATCTCAGAAGGGTGAGTGCGGGAACGCTTGGAATTATGCAGAGCCGTAATGGAACTCGAGACGTTTAGAGCACCTTTTTCACAACCACTTCTGGTGCACTTTGAGTGCCCAGCCCGTATATCACTGGGCTATCGTTGCCTGGGAAATCCTTGGTTTCGACAAAGATCTATAGCGCTCGTGTTCCTGCAGGATTGCTTGTTCAAAACATTCCTTGAAAAAAAAAACGTTGCCAATTTCCGGATCATTCTTCCGTGGTTTGAGGAGATAGTCCATTTGTTATTGTTCCATACCCTACAAGATAAATTCCCATATACATGACAAGTGAAATCTACAACTGCAAATGCTTTGAAAATATTCCTCATACCCTATACAAACAGTGAAGCGCTATACGCACTGAATATGTGCAGATGGCTGAAATGTACTGGGATTAGCTCATTAAAAAATGTAGGGATGAGCCTCTCATTTCCGAAGATATTGCATTCTTTTCTCTCATAATATTTTGTATAGCGCTGCCGTCCCAGCTTCGTACACATGGAGCGCTGGCTCTTTAGCTTCTCTTTCACCTCGAGACTTCCTGGGTTGATGTGATTTGACCGAGGTTGTTTATTTTTGCCGTCGCGGCACAAAACAGCGCGGAGAGCAACAATTCAGAGCCAATGCAAATTAGATGACTCATGCATGCATCGGGAATAAATAAGCAGGCGAACCAGATGTTAAGTGAGAGGAAGGACTGGAAGGACTCGTGAGCCCTCAGGCAACAGGGGGCAACCGTTGCTACGCTGGTTTCTTCTGGTGGAAACGACGAATTCGTCGGTGGTTAGCTTTTTCACTGGCGGAAAACAAAGCTGCCTCCTCTGTTCTTGAATTCAGAGCGGCAGTGCTGGGCCGCGAGCAGCCGTGTTGCATTTGCGAGCGAGCCGGCTTGTCAGGCATGCTCCGTGCTGTCAATGAGTAACGCCCTTTTGAGGCCGGGGCTGTCCACAAACAATCTTGTTTCCAGCCACTGGTGGTGATGAAGCCGACGAACAATTTGGCAGTCGTCCGTCGTGGGCTTCAAGGCTGCGTCGCACTTTCGCGACGTCTTCATTACGTTAAGACTGGTGCACTTGCCCAGTAACCCAGGGCGCAGAACGTTTGACTGCGTTCTAGCGAAATATTTGGAGGGCACAACTGCAAGAGTACGTCACATCCTGGATGTGAACGATTTTCACCGAATGTGCTTTATGAATAGGTGAAAGCTGAGCCATTGTTTTCTTTTCTCCACTTGACTTCCGTGAATATGAGAGACATGCCCTTTCGTTTCCAATGCATAGTAGGTAAGTATACCAGAGCCAATCACATTAGAACTTGCGTTTACGACAGCGCATGGGAGTACACATCAGTCGAGAAAAAAGAGTGTTGTGCTCCCATGTAGAACCTGGCGATCACTACTTGGTGGTTGTAATTACAATCCACATGAGAGGTTGTTATAAATTTGCTTTATTGGCTGGAGTTTCAGCTTCCTTTCTTCCGTCAGAGCCAGAGAAAGTCAAGCACATTCGTGAGAATGTCAGAATAAACCCTTTGATATCGGTACATGATTGGGTGTGGGTTTACGCGGACACTCTCTCAAATGGGCTTGGCTCTTTCGCGTTTTGACCGAGGTGAACAAGCTTTAACGGTACCTCTCGTGGAAAATTTTGTAACAATCCAAACAACACCGTGCGATCATTCCGCTGTCTTCGGGTCACCCGTCATACTTTAGACTGGTCTGCTTTGGCTTCCCTCATTTGAGCATCTAGGGGAAATGTATACTGCGCTAACGGCTAATACCAACCGTTGTCTAGTAGTTGGAAAGCACTTTCTACTGCGCTCTGTACACAAATACATCATGGATTGTTATTAGTCCGCTTTTAATTTATCTACTATACGGTAACGTGTGTCTCATGTTCCACGTAAAAGCTGAGTTATACTCGCAACAAAGGACACACCACCGGCTACAATCTTGGAGCTAAGGGTAAGGAGTACTTAGGTCCAGATAGAAATCTAATAACAGCTACATAGAACGGAAACTGCTTCAGAGCCCCAAAAAATCATCACTTTATAGGTTGCTTAATTCTAAGCTCAAGCGAAATGTGCAAATCCCTACTCTAAAGTACGACGATGGTAGAACCGCTGTCAGTGATCTAGCAAAGGCGTCGCTCTTCGCGGAACACTTTCAAAAAACTTTTTCCCATCAGACATCTGACGTGGGGTGGGTACCGGACCTAACATCTTCCACGTATAGTGACAGCTCAGTCTGGTTTTACAAAGATAAAATTTATGAGCTGCTGTGTGCGCTACCCTTGTCATACTCTGTTACACCCGATGAAGTCCCGCCCTACTTCATCCGCAAAGTTGCAATTGCGATCGCTTATCCATTGGAGCATATTTTTAACTTTAGCTTCGTAAACGGCGATGTGCCCATGCGCTGGAAGCATGCGTTTGTCACCCCCATCCCCAAGAAGGCGCCTCACTGTCTAGTATCTAATTACCGACCTATTAGCATCACCTCCATTTTTGCTCGAATTTTTGAAAAACTTTTGAAACCCACTATTGTTAAATATGTTGAATCTAACTCTGTTCTTCCTGATGATCAATTCGGATTCAGAGCCGGTAGATCTACGGAAACACTGATGTTGTCTGCATTGGAAGACTGGACAAAAGCTCTCGATCAGGGTGGTAATATTGATGTCATTTACTTCGATTTTGCTAAAGCTTTTGACCGGGTGCCATTTAATGAGCTTATTTCCAAACTTGTGAATATTGGTCTCCACCCCAGGATAGTTAATTGGATAAAGAACTTCATAACTGGTAGGTCTTTCCAAGTTAGAGTCAACGAGTCTTTTTCTCATTCTCACCCCGTGACGAGTGGAGTACCACAGGGTGGAGTCCTATCCCCCATACTGTTCATTATATACACTTCTCAGATCCCTGGTTTGGTCAGTCGCTATGGCGTTTCTTGTAAAATGTTTGCAGATGATATAAAAATATACAAAAACATTTCGAGTAATGATGACCGTGTCGCTCTTCAGTCAGCGATCAGTGCAATTTTAGAGTGGTCTGTAGAATGGAAACTACCCTTGTCGAGTCCTAAAACTAAGTTATTCCACCTTGGTCGGTCAAGAGAAGAAAATGCCTATTTCCTTGGTGATGTACAGCTAAGTAGTACAAATACTATTTGTGATTTGGGTTTCACCTTGAATACAAACCTCACATTTGATGACCATTGCCGCATAATAGCTAGAAGAGCAGACCATGTCGTTCATAATATATTCAGATCCTTATCGACTAAGTCCCCGGCACATCTTTTGGTCGCCTATAAATCTTATGTACGACCCATTCTTGAGTACGGCGCTACGGTGTTCAGCCCAAAATCTAAGCGTTCTATATCAAGACTTGAGGCGGTCCAGAATAGTTTTACTAGGAAGCTCTGGATACGGTTGCATGGGTATGATTATGCCAACACACCTCCTGCTTTTATTCGTAATTGCACGTTTAGCATTCCCACTCTCGATATGCGTATAAGGAAGTATGATCTCGTTATGGCCTATAAAATAATCAGTGGAAAGGTTAATCTCCCAACCAATAAATTTTACACTGTATCTCCCTCATGCACGAGAGGCGGGCCATTCAAGATTACATTCCAGACAGCCAAGACCTCTTTACGGTCTTCTTTCTTTACACAGAGAGCTGGCTCCGTTTTCCTCAGACTTTCAAAGAAATACATTCTGCCACACTCTCTAGCACAATACAAAAGACTGGTAGACAAGTTCCTAAAAGAATCTGCTTAGTGGTTTACTGTTTAAGCAATTTTTAACTGTTGTGTTTAATAGTTGTGTTTTGTTCCTGTTTTTTTTTTTCTTTCACACGAATTCCTGTTTTACGCGTGGTCAACCACGTACAAATAAATAAATAAAAAATAATAACACAATTAACTGAACTATCAAATCATAATCCGATCCAAGAGAGTCGAATGTTGAAAAAGCAGAATTTATTTAATTTCTTATGATTTCCTCGATGGTTACAGCTGTTGAGCAGGAGCAATTACACTGATTTTGGCCACTTACAATTAATAGTTCAAAAATTATAATTTGCTAGCCCAGGCCATAGTAAGTGAGGAATGTGAGATAATGAACGAATAATGTCGCTTCAAACATTCCGAAAATGCCAAATAATGACGCAACAAAATTGTTTAGTGAACCGTTTTCTCCTCTTACAAAACCCGGAGGCTGTTGAGTTGTGTGAGGAAGCTTGGGATGCAGTTATACCACTCCCCGTCGATGAGCTTCTTCCCTTTCAACGCAGCGATCTGAGAAAGAGATGCTTCTTCCGTTTTCTTGACCAACAGCATGCTTCGAAACGACATCTGTCATAGAATTAACGTTTGCATTTTTCCTACGAACCTACGTACGTCGTAGTGAAAATGCAAACATTAATTGTATAGAAGTCGTCAGAAAATATGACCATCCAAGAGAGCGCAAGCGAGTACTAAGGTTAACTAGAAAAAACTGGGTTCAAATTTATGTGAACAGTGCAATTTTTGCTATCTGTTTGTACGAGAAATTCGTTGAAACAGGAACAAGCTCCTCCTCCATTCGTGTTTTGCAATCAAGACGATTCCTCCAAAGTTCACACGTTTCTACCTTTCCATAGGATGCGCCCTCTGGGATGATATTATATAATACTATGCAATACAGTCAAGAACACGTTTTGAGAATAAAAGCCAAAAAGCAGACGTTGTTGCTCAAGAACGCCGTGGTCATAAATCGGCATGAGCATTGACCAAAGACTTTTGGGTCATCCTATGTGTCTAAAGAAACGCATTCTTCCTGAGAAGTTTCTACTTGTACTTGGACCTCGAAAGATACGTGAAGTTTGGGTCATCCATACAACTTGACGTTACTTTTTTTTTACAAAATGAGCGACTAAACCTTGCCTTAGCACTTAGTATCTATACTCGCCCGCTACCAACTTTCTCGCCCTTTCAACAGCTTGTAGTAGAACTCGAAAAACGGAGGCTGAAGCCTTCTTATGCAGATATATGCACTCTGGCGACTATGATAGAGTGGCCGTCGTAGTCGAATCCCACGCGCGCGCCCATACGCGCCATCAAACCGCACTTTCTACCAAATGAGCCTCGGCGACGAGTGCAAATGAGGGAATCGAGTGAGTACCGCACCTTTTCAGGACGTCGGGATGCGACGCTTCTCCCGTTAGCATCGAGTTCTCGGCACGGAATCGACTGCTGGTCCGCGTCGATGGCGAGGTGGTGCTGCTCCATCCGACTGCGTCGAGGTCTGAGTTGTTCCTGAAGGTGAATGCTTTATTGTCAATCACTAGGAGAAGAAGGGCGTGCAACGCAAAATGGTTGGTGGGATCTTGGAAGACAAAAGTTGTTGAATGCTAGATAAGCATGGAAAAGCGGAAAACATGTACTGCATACTTTCGATTTGTTTCATAAAAGAGCGGAGAAAAATAATAACCATCGAGTTTATTTGCTGAGAGTGAAAGCGCTATATTTCTCTCGCAACGTAACTCGTCTGGGAAATTTTATTACCGAGCCTCCAGGAAATGCCTCTTTGGCAGTTGTGATGCAGTTTGTGAAAAGAAGGACTAACGCCAGTTAAAATTATTTGAAAGCAATTTACGAATTCTGGTATGATCTGTGCATTTCAGTAATGTATAACAACAAGGGTTGTGACAACAACATTTCAGAAAAAAAAAAGTATTTTTTCAGTCATTTCTAGAAAACCTGTAGGAGGACTACGGAAACGTAGGAGGATTTTCCACCAATTGTTTCATCGTCACATTCTTTATACATTGTTTTAATGTGTTTTTATACTCAAAAGGTAGGAAAATACCAAGAAAAAGCAAGGTACATAACTCAGGTGTTTCTTGCAAATTTTCCCCGAAAATGAATCTCGAAAAGAAAAAACCCATGAAACCAGCCACATTTACCCCAATTTGCACGTGATTTTACCATAGCATTCTTCTGCGAAATTCTCGTGGGAACGGGAATTCTTCCCGGATGAGGAATGGGCAATTTATTCTGCGAGAGCATTATTGTCTGAATTGCGAATTTTGACTCATGTTCATATAAACAGTATTGTATAATTCCGTGCCGGAGCTAAGACATTTGTGGTGGGAAACCTGGAGCGTTTCCGGGGAAGTTCCAACCCCAGGAGGGACGAGAAAAATTATTATCTCGCTATCTTCTCCATTACGTGTCATCGCTGACTGAGGCTCAGATGAAATAACCCTGGAGAACTCGCCCATATGGCAAGCACGCCAAGTCGCAACCCTCGTGGAAATGCTCATGACGCCCTTCACTGGTGAAAGTATAACTATGCATGTATACTGTTGATTGTTATGTATTTAGGAAGCCCAAATGACTGGATCCCTACCTTGCCTTTATCCCATAGAGGAGCGCAATTCGACGTGCGACGAACTCCTCGCTCCCTCGTGCGAAGGAGCCAGCTCGCTGCGCGTGGCCGAGCAGGTACGACACCTCTTTCCGACGTTTCGATGCCCCAAGCACTTGTTCAGCTGCATGGCGAGTGGGTTCTGCACGCGGCGGATCCGACGTACGTACTGAACTGGAAATGTCTCGTGAAGCCGCACGGCAGCGACCAGCACGAGTTCTCCTGTCACAGCGAAGGGTTTGTCATTGCTGTAACTCTGTTTCGAGAGCTTCTCTGATTTCCTTCCTTGCTCCTTGTTCAGCTGGTTCGGTGAGTGTGAACGAGAGACTCTGGCAGTGCTGACAGTGGACGCATGGGGAGGATTCCGTTCCTCCATGGCCTCTCCGATCCACGTGCCTTCCGAAATCCTCTCGTCGGGCAACATCTCCGTGACGTCAGACAGACTGATCCTGATGAGCGATGGCGACTTGGTAGGACGACGATATAGCGTGTGGGTGCGACTAGACTATGAACCCGGACAGAATTTGACGGATGAGTTGTCGCGTTTCTGCATTTGGCCGCTACCAGCGCAAACTCGCACTCGAGAATCGAACTGCTAACACAGATGGCAATAGTAGTTGAAGGCAACTACCTGAAACGAGCTGTTTTTGGCTATGATGAATGGTGCATAAATTTTTTTCTGAACTATGACTGACCATGACGGTGGCTGCTCCGACAGTGAGCGGTACAACAACAAGAAGAACAGTGAGAAGGGAGCTGACAGTGACAGGGGGTTGCTCGGGCGGTGGCATACCTGACGTTAATTTATATAATGTTGCTCAAACAACGTCGAGTTAAGGTAGTCTGAATAATCCAATCTCCCAAAAAAGTACAATTCTATTAGAAAAGGCTGCCATGTCCAATTTAAAGTGGGCTATACATTATGCTAGTACAATAACTACGTTGGCATCCGGGGCACGGATGACTTCAGTGATCAAGACCTGCAACACGCGCTGCACCTACCGCGACGTGGCGTTTTCACAAGTTCTATTGAGATCGAAGTTCTCGTTCTCGTCCAAACCTTCTACTTCCTGTTTGAACCTGTCCAAACAGGTGGTGAAATGAGGATCCCAACAGCACCCAGCATGAAGTCTTCCCCGGGCTACAATCAAAACGAAGCCTCCTTTAAGAAAAACATTACAAAGTCGCATTAGTTATGCAAGTGGCTTCTTAATCTTATCGTAATCCTAAAATGTGCTTCGATACTGCATAAGAAGGCTTGGCTGCTGTAAAGAACAACTGTCCCAAAAATAGCGCACAGCTTAATAGTAAAAAATTCGCAACGAGTTTCATACCTAACGGAGATCTGAACAAGGCAGAAACAAATAAGAAAAAGTTAAGCATGTATTCCTCAAGGTTTGACTCTGTGAAGGATATCGAAGGGATCTTTGCGACGTCTACACATCATGGGTTTACTTGAGACTCCCATTTGGGACTCCCCAACCACTAGAGTTTTCTGTGCCATCGCAAGTCTTTCCAGTAAGTTGACCTCGTTTCTGGTGCAGTTGACTCATCGTGGTGCAAAAGACGGATGTTCGCTCCAAAGCATTCTTGCCTGCTTTTACTCACAGCCTCAAGTGCATGGATGACAAATCACTGCAACCCCAATAGCGATGCGGCTAGAGATAGTGAATTCGATATTAATAGCTTCGGCTGAGTGGAAATCAACGCAGAATGTACAGCAATTTTTTCCGAGGGTGGAACACAAGTGTTCCACCTCACTTCCAGAAATTTTTTGAAATAATTCGGACAAAACGGCAGAAGCGAAGAATCGGCGCCCAAATGCCACAGTTACTTTCCGAGAAAAAGCGTAGCTCACCCCTGCTTACATACGGCAGAATTTTTTAATAAATTTTCGATCAGTTGCTACTCTGACTATGTTTTGGTGAACGTTTCTTGAGCGGACAAAGCTACGAAACATAATTTGGTCATGTCGTGCAATCCGAAATCCAGCTCTGGAGAGTAACACTTATCGCTACTATTATGTTACAATGTCGATCTCTGATGCAGATTCAAGAGAAGTGAAAGGCAGTTGATAGAAGGCTCAGAAGGTGATAGAAACAGCAATGAAGAAAAAAACTAGTGATTATACAGAAACATCTCCGTGGTGGCACGTCTCAAGGTGCCCGATTTGTACATTATTTAATTTCGCTTGAACTGGTTGGAAGGTGGTGGCTCTGTTGACACTATGGAAGTGAAAACAGCTGAACATTTGAGGAAATCTGCTTAGGATTTCTTTCGGTTTCTTCAGATGAAACGAAGTGTCCTATGATTCCACACTTGCGAATGCAAAACACGATAACTGTCTATTCTCAAAGACGATAAAGAAGACAAGAGCTCGTTTCACTCTCACTACCAGATTACATGCATAATAAGTGGGATAGTTCCAGTGGTGGTCAAAAAAAGTTTTGTTTTTCATATATTTTAGATAGTTGCGTTTGGCAAATGATAATGTTTGGTGGCGAACAGAAGCACATGGAGTTGTGAGGACTCCAATAATCATCTCTTATGACTAATTCTTCTTTCACACATAAAATTCGTCTGGAAATGTTTTCGAAAACCTCAATGAGGATGCATCGCAAGGTGAACTCCAATCAACTTTTTTTAATTGTTTGCATAGAATCAAAGGATTTCAAGCAAAAAATCGTGTACAGTGAAGAAGCCAAAATTGAACGGTACGCGAGGCTACAAAAATATAACCACAGTAGTGGTCATAAGCAATGAATCGGTCCCCAGTAACACGAGGTGCACCATTCTGTCAGATAGAGGATGTGAATCTCATCCTTAGAATATCATGGTGATTATATATAAAGTATTGGTGAGCGACATTCTACTGCATGCTTGCTGTAGCAGAAGCAGCTATTCGTAGAAAGCGCTGAGAAAAGCATGGCAAAAGAGTGTGGTTTTTCTGAAATAATAGGTCTGCTCACTTGAGCGCATTCATTCGCTGAAAACTTGTGTGAATGTGGTTCGAAATCAATGTGCATTTACAAGAGTTCGGTCTACTGTGACTTGGCCAAATGTCCAAATGCCACTAACTGTCACAAATAAGGAAATAAACCCGTTTGAAGCATTTTTGCTGAAAACATCAGTCACCGAGCGTGCACAGAAAAAGCAGTGCTAGTGAGTAGGAACAAATCCAATAGTCCTCGAACCGATTCCTTTCTGGAGGAAACTTATGACATCCTAAATCGAGCAGGGATTGTACTCCATCGCTCGCGTACTCGCCTATTTGGAAAGCAGCGCGCTCCACCGAATTCTTTTTTCGTGAATAAGTGCATGAGAGAGCTTGTAGATGGCTCCCTCGCTTACAAATCGGGAGAAGGCTTCAACTTTTTGTTCAATCATACTCAATATATATATATATATATTGCAGAAAATTTGTGACTCTGTGCGTGCGTGCACACCATTGAGGGGGCTGAAGTAGCGGTGAGTGGTGGAATCACTGATTCCACAGGGATAAGGCGTCATTCGAAAGTGAGGAAACCCATGGAGACGGGACCAGCGATATGATAATGATGTGTCGGCGTTCAAAGTGGGGAAGATGGATCCAGCGATATGAT
>JARK01001571.1:281313-299027 GCA_000688135.1 Ancylostoma ceylanicum
TACAGTCCTTCTCAAAAAGATAGACGGATTGCGCGTGCGGTTTCTTAGTGTTGCGACTGCACCATCGCGGTGGGACCTGCTCAACCTCTCACTTGAGGCATGCTCTCTCCGCATCGCTCGTTCACGTCCCGCCGCGATGGTGGAGACGCGCAATCAGTCTATCTTTTTGAGAAGGACTGTAGCTAATACTAGCGTTGTCGAAACATAGATATGAGTCTAAACCTTCCACTGCAGAGCCTGTATCTAATCCATACTTTATTCCGCTGAACAATGACACTCTGACTTGAGGTCCGATAACCATCATCACCTTCGATGGTGTCCGGGGGGGGGGGGCTATCCCTCACCTATGTTGTAATTCAAAGAAAGCAGGTTTACGTGGAACGCTCGTTTGTGGCTTAGATTCTACGCACAAGACAGTCTAAGGAAAATTGAAGTATAATATGGTCGGCTAATACCATTCGAGGAAAAGTTGTGACATACATGGTGTGAGTTTTCCACATAAATAGGGTTTAACCCACAATATCGCTCTTTACTTGGGAAAGTAAGCTTTGCGCAGTTGTCAGACGGGTTACCAATGTTGTTAAGGGCTAGGTGTGAGTGGAATAACAGAAGTGGAACTGAAATGGCGAGAGATTGTACGGAACTTAATGAGAATATGTTGCTCTGGTTTGGATATTCTACTATTCCGCAAAACTTATCCTCGGGTTTTGGTGCCCTCGATTTCACGGCAGGATATGTACCTTTACCCAGTTAATAAAGATTCATTGCCAAATCCATTATCAGTTCGTGTTGCCCCTAGTCAGAGCATCACATCTGCGCCAGGACGTGTGAGGGTGAACTATCCTCTATTATATCATCTTTATTTCAACTTTATAAAATAAAACATAATAATTGTTTAAAAGAGTGGATAAGGACGGTTGGAGACGGATACGTAACCGCTCCCTTTTTCCTACCAAAGTCTGTTGGATGCATTGGATACGTGCTCAGTACGTATATATGATATTCGTGTTATCTTTAGTAAAGGCCTAGTATCTTCGGTGACAAGTGAGCACGCACGTAAGCGAGCAAATTACATTGGGCGGCGTCGTGGATGAAGAGATTTATTCCCGGCAAGGAAACCATCGAAACTTTTTTTTGAAAAGTTAAACAAATCGCATGCTGGTTCTGGATCCTCTGGATCCTAACCTCTGGATCCTCGCGAGATTATTTAATAGAATATTTCTGATTTACCTTCTTTTTCTGGGGTGCAGTATTCTCAACTATATCTTTAATCCTTAATTTTCCAGAAAGTACCGCAACTGTTTTCTTCACCTCCGCTTCAATGTCAAACGATTAGCGGGTGTGAAAGCTGCTTTCATAGCAAAAATGAGGTTCTCTCGGCTGCTGTTCGAGGAACAAAACTTGCCAATCGCCGGTTGTAATCCACAGAAACGCAAACATACGTTGTGAACTTGACATGCGAACACGACTCTCTATCAATCGCCATGCGAGAGGACACGAGTTTATGTGTGCTCGAACTGCAGCAACTGCCAGTGAAAGCACTTGCATGCATTTAACATTCACTGGTGTAAAAAAGCGCGATATCGAAACATTTTGCTCCCTAATTGTTTCTTTTTCTGCGCTGCAGTGCAGCAACCCACGGACACCAGAAGAAGATTCATATAAGAGGTTTATACTGAACGAGATTTGTACTGAATCCACGAACAAACTACGGAGTTCGTTTCCACGAAGTGCAGTTTTTAGGGGGAAATGTGGCGAACGAACGGGAGAGCCGAGTTCCCCAGCGCTATAACGTGGGCAACTTCTGCTCAGCAGAGCATGAGAACTCGACTTGTCCGCTTCGTTAATTTTTTATGCAGATTGGCTTCACAGCAGCCAAGGAGGCCTTGGAACGTGCAGCAAAAACACCTACCTATGACATCCTAGCGGACGAGAGCCACACGTCCGGATAACCTGGTTGTTCTCGCGCAGAATGCCGACCAAGCACACGGCTCCGTCGCACGCTCCGTACGGTACGCAGTGGTCATCGGTACAGTAGCACTTGACGGTGGCCAGGGAGATGCGGACGGCGCAGGAGGACAGCAGTAGGAGGGTGGCTAGCAACCGCATAACCGCATCACTAACGTGGGAGTCGTGCGCTTCAGAAGGACGACGATGAGTCTGCGGGAGGTGGAGTCAGCGAGGGGAGGACCTGATTTGAGGCTAGGCGCCGCGAGTCAATGCCACGGCCGCGGCCGCAGTCACATCGATCGCCCCGCCCACCACCACGTACTAATTAGAAAATACGCAAGCCTGCTGCTTATAATTGCCGCATCGCGCTGGATCCATGCGAGGATTCAGGATGCTCGACACGACATCCAATCTGAACGTCGCAGCGACGAAGCGTTGAAACCAGAGAACCTGGGAATCTCGAGGGACCAGGCGCCTTTCCGCAAATGCTTCAGAAGATTTATGAATCGCGGGCTATACGTCAACTATATTTGGATCAATGGGCGCCTCATATTGGACTATGGACTGCAGTTCCGGCAGCATGGAAACGACCAATGTAGCGGACGTGTACGATTTCGCCAGACACTAAGAGGGAAGTACGTATACCAGAGGTCCGCGTCATTTCGAAATGGAATCTGCCCCATAATGTGAAGTGGACTATTCTGATCTCAGATGAGCTTTCTTCTACTGAGCGCCATTATCAGAAAATTTGTGAATGTTTGTCGATGCAGTATATAGGAACACCTGTTACATCTCCTTACCCTATCGTGACTCTAGAAAACTGGGGTGGCCGTACCGAATGGATATGAAATCTGCGAATAGAATCGCGAATTTCCTGATTGATTATGATGCTTATCAATTACAGTCTTTCTCAGAAATCCTTGGCTTATGCTGCACCGCTCATCTGCTGAGACGCGCCGCGTCCTCTATGCATTATCATGCACGACGTGGCTCAGTCGACGGGCAGTGCAGCGTGAGGCAAGGATTTTTGAAAAAGCCTATATGTACTTAGCAGTGGCGGACGCAGGGGGNGATTTTTAGGGACTCAGACACGCTTTTTCTGAGACCCTCAGCCTATGATCCTCAGCCATGGCTGCGAAAGTGGTTTCGTCATCGTCTTTAAAGGCTGAATGACACTTCACTGGCGGTCTCGCAGCCTACGGGTGAGACATTGTTTGAAGTTTTCACGCTGTGCATTATACGGAGCAGAATAACACCCAACCAACTCATTCACAGAACTCAAAGCCGTTCAATGGGTTTCGACGGCTGCGGCGCATTCGTTCGCATCCGCCACGGTGGCCCGGCTGCTGCGATGCGTTCGTTGGCGTCCGCCACGGTGGCCCTGCTGCTGCGACGCAACGCCAGGCTACGGGTCCGCCTTGGCCAAGCAGTAGCGAAAACGCCAGGCTACGGGGTCCGCCTTGGCCAAGCAGTAGCGAAAACGCCATGCTACGGCTCCACCTTGGCCAAGGAGTGGCGTAATCGACAGGGTACGGGTCCGCCTTGGCGAAGCAGTGGTGAAAAGGCCATTCTACGAGTACTTCCTGACCAAGCCGTGACAAAAACTTAAGGATGCCTGTCCGCCTTGGCCAAGTAGTGGTGAAAAGGCAGGATACTGGTCCGCGTTGGCCAACCAGTGAGGATAACTTAAGAATATGGATCCACCTTGGAAAAGCAATGAAAACAACGCCAGGATACAGGATCGCCTGAGACCAGAGGGACTTATTTATTAGCTGATTATACGTGTTTCCCCTGTTTTTTTTTCGCAGTTAGAGCTTCGATATCTTTTTGGAGCGCGGAAAAGATTGATTACCAGCTGATCTCTTTGTCAAACGTCACCCTTCTCGAAAGAATTCCCTCGTTATGCTTCCAGAATTAGATAGTTTCCTCTCTTCTTTTCAATTTTTATTGTTTCTGTTAGCTGCGGTGGTTTACTGTAAATGTCCACAGCAATTATGGTTGTTTCACTATTGTTAGCGCTAGTTTCTGGCGATTTTCTACTTTTCTCTCATTTCTTCTCTCCTTGGGAACTCTATAATGTCTTGATTCTCAGATGACATCTTTTTAAATTATTATTAATTTTCCAATAGTTATTTCTTTCGCTGCTGTGCAAAGAGGCTACACTTCATGAGAAATGACTGATTTCGCAAAGATCTGCCTGGCAAAAAAGACTGCCTTATCGATGTTTTGCTACTGGGTCTCATCCATGGCTCGCGAAATTCGGCCATATCCGTTGAACACAACCTGATTGTAAAGCTTCAAAAACAGTTTTTCCAACGTGAAGTGAACGTGGTTTCGTTTTCAAGAAAGTGTTAAGCACCACTGATACCTACGAAATATGCATAGATCCTAAAGTTAAAAATTTTTGTGGGTGCTGCCTTTGAAGGCAGGGTCTGATCAAAACGATCTCTAGGTGTCCCTAGCTTGAAATGTTGCATATACGATGGCAGTGACATTGAATGTTTCACCTCTATAACCATTCTCGAGACTTGTATGGGAATGAGCACACTGACGACGTCACACGTGGAGTGTCTTCGAACCACAGCGAGCCCTCCCTGTACCTTGAAGGGTGCTTCGCGGAGAATTTCGAATTTCTCAGCCGTCTCTGAGGGATGATTGGTGTCTTGCAAGAAATTAACTGATGTTACCGTGTTGTTTTTAGCATGAACACATGCGTTCACTACGTACACCAAACACAGACTACTGATAAAACCCACACTCGGTTGGGCCCTCTTAAAAGGATTATTGGCCACCTTGGATCATTTCACGTATATCACTGGAATCAGCGCGTTGAGAGAAGAACAGACTTGACTCCTTCATGGTTGCATAGGACGTGTAACCAGTGGTCGACCACTATAAAGGGGACGTAAATGTTGCCACGGGAGATGTGATATTGCGCCACGTGGTGCTGCAGCGCCTGTCTCTGCATTGGTGAATGCCGCAGTATCGATGTTGTCGCATAAATCACAACAGCAACACCTCCGTGTTGCCGCATGGAGGACCGGTTCGACACGTCTTGCTGTGTTTGAGGAGTGCGATGATGGCAACCCCACGCAGAGCAGAGCTCATGATACGGCAATCCTGTAACATTTTTCTTTGGCAATCATTCTCTTTCTTTCTTCGGGGTTGACCTTGAGGAGCACTCTCAATGGAATTAGGTACGTGATTAACGAATCAGTAACATTATGAAGAGCCTGAAAAATCAAATACACTGTTGATTATTCGTCCTCTGCGGATCATCCAGTATTACAGAGGGAAGCCTGGCAGCTTGGAAAGCAGAACTGTGAGGACACAAAACCCCCTCGAAAATTCGAAATTATTTGATTATTCGAGGAAAAGCCGAATCGATTTTCGAATAAATTTGAAAGCAGACTAATTCCGAACATCCGAATTTCGAGAAGATAGGCTTTTTCGAATAGTCGAGTTTCGAATAAATTCGAAAATGGACTTTTTTCGGATAGTCGTATTTCGATTCATTCAAATTGGAATGTTTATTCAAATTTTTTATTCGAGTACGTTACTCGATTCAAAGTATGCAATTTATACTTTGGATCGAATAACGTATTCGAATAAAAAATTCGAATAAACATTCGAATTCGAATAATTCGAAATTCGACTATTCGAAAAAAGTCCATTTGCCGAATACTCGAAAAAGTCAATTTTCGAATTTATTCGAAATTCGAATATTCGAAATGGGTCTACTTTCGAATTTATTCGGAAATCGATTCGGTTTTCTCTCGAATTATCGAATAACTTCGAATATTCGGAGGAATTTTGTGTCCGCACAGTTCTGCTTTCAAAGCTGCCAGGCCTTTCTCTATAATATTGGATGGTCCGCAGAGGACGAATGCTCAGCAGTGCATCTGCTTTCCGAAGCTCTTCATAATGTTACTCATTCGTCAATCACGTAATTCCACATTGATAGTGCTCCTCAAGGTCAATCCCGAAGAAAGAAAGAAAAATGAGGAAAATGCTATGGGATTGCAGTATCATTTTCTGCTCTGCTCTGCGTAAGGCTGCCCCCATCATCCACCACAGCAGACTTGTCAAAAAGGACCTCCATGCAGCAACAAGGTGTTGCTGTTGTGATTTCCTACATAGGCCTCGAGAACGACTTATGAAGTGAAAAGATTTGAGGTCACTGTCATCGTATGGAACTTTTCAAGCAAGAGACACATGAAGACCATCTTGATGAGATCCTGCCGTTAAGATTTGGTGCCATAATGCAGCTAGAATCCCTAGAGCACTGATTCAGTCGGTATATTTCTTCGTATCTTTGAGTTTTGAGAATGTCATGATTGAAGTCAAACATACTTTCAGAGCGTCTATCATAGTAGAAGAAATCTTCTCCACCAGGACTTCAAATTCTAAGGTCATCGGAGACTCCCCTCTTTCCGAAATAGTCAAACTGCTCAAGCAATCGCATGGAAATGGAAATTCGAAAATTCGAAATACGTGGCGAATCGAATATATTCAAAATTCGAAAATTCGAAAAAATGGAAAAATCGAATAAATTCGGAATAAAAAAAAAGATAAAAGGGAAAAATTGAATATATTCGAAATTCGATTATTCGGAAAAAAATTTCGAATATTCCAAAGTATAATGCAATCTTCCACGTTCTCTTTTCATAAAACCTGGGCATTGTTGGTAGATACTGATATTCTTGATTATTGTGCCACACAGGTTGTTAATTNGGATACCCGCAGATTTGTAACCACACCGGTCTAGATTGCGAGTTACCCAGACAAACCTTCGGAACTTCCGCGGAGCTTGCCAAATTTAGGAACTTCCGCGGAGCTTGGTTTACTATTGGAGCCTGATTTTCGGAACGTCCGCGGAAATATGACGTCACTAATCAATTTTTTCGAAACTTCCGCGGAAGTTCCGCGCAAGTTCCGAGTGGAGACGCAGAGAAAGTGCTAGTTTCGGATCTTCCGCACAGCTTTGCGGCTTTCGGAACTTCCGCGGAGCTTCGAGACAATTACGATGAACAAGGATACTATCGTACAGAATGGCATTTTTTCATTCGAATATTGCAGTGATATGATCTGTCTTGACTTCAGCTGGTTATGCAAAAAGCCGAAGTAAAATATGAAATTTTTCTTGCTGTTTTCATCAAAAATCCACTACAGGATAATCGAATAATTACATCCATATTCACGGATTTCGGTAAAAGCTCATGCCAGATGGGTGTACTCCTGGAACTATTTCTATAAGTACGAAAATTTCTTAGATTTCCATCAAAAACGAATATTTCTACGTTATCACTAAAGACTAAACCTGACGCAGGTACGCAGCACCGTTAGAGGGCACACCTGCTAGAGGATGCTTCCTCAAAAACAAAGGCAAGCGCAGAGTAGCTACTACACTTTGGACCGAACAACGTGTTCGAATAGAAAATTCGAATAAACATTCGAATTTGAATAATTCGAAAATCGACTCTTCGAAAAAAGACCACTGTCGAATTTATTCGAAATTCGAATATTTGAAAAAAGGCCATTTTCGAATTTATTCAAAATTCGAGTAATCGAAAAAAGTCATTTTTCGAATTTATTCGAAAATCGATTCGGCTTTCCCTCGAATAATCGAATAACTTCGAATATTCGAGGGAATTTTGTGCCCCCACAGTTCTGCTTTCCAAGCTGCCAGGCTTATCTCTGTAATAATGGATGGTCCACAGAGGACGAATGATCGGCAGTGTATCTGATTTTCGAAGCTCTTCATAATGTTACTCATTCGTTAATCACGTAATTCCGCATTGATAGTGCTCCTCAAGGTCAACCCTGAAGGAAGAAAGAAAAATGATTGCCAAAGAAAAATGCTATGGAATCGCAGTATCATTTTCTGCTCTGCTCTGCGTAAGGCTGGCTGCCCCCATCATCTACCACACCAAGACGTGTCAAAAAAAAAAGACCTTCATGCGGGAACAAGGAGGTGTTGCTGTTGTGATTTCCGTCATGAGCCTCGAGAACGACTTATGAAGTGAAAAGCTTTGAGGTCGCTGTCATCGTATGGAACTTTTCAAACAAGAGACACATTAAGACCATCTTGATGAGACCCTTATGAGACCCTGCCTTTAGGATTTGGTGCCATATTGCAGCTAGAATCCCTAGAGCACTGATTCAGTCGGTATATTTCTTCGTATCTTTGAGTTTTGAGAATGTCATGATTGAAGTCAANATGCAGCTAGAATCCCTAGAGCACTGATTCAGTCGGTATATTTCTTCGTATCTTTGAGTTTTGAGAATGTCATGATTGAAGTCAAACATACTTTCAGAGCGTCTATCATAGTAGAAGAAATCTTCACCACCATGACTTCAAATTCTAAGGTCATCGAAAACTCCCCGCTTTCCGAAATAGTCAAACTGCTCAACTAATCGGATGAAAATGAAATCAAATTTCAAATTTATTCGATTATTCGAGGTTTGAAAAACCGAATAAATTTGAAAATTCGAAATTAATGACGAATCGAATATATTCGAAATTCGAAAATTCGAAATAAGTGGCGAATTAAATATATTTGAAATTCGATTATTCGATAATATTGGAAAACCTTTGCGTGACTCCGCCGCTGCCGCAGCAAAAGCCTGGAAGCCTCCTCACCTTTACCTCGATTGAGCCAGGAATACCATAAAGATGTGAGATCCCGAACGCTTCCTCCGTAATCAATGCCATTAAGTCCACTTCCATTTAAAAAAGGGTTTTGAGATGCGTTTCTTCTCCTGCGACTTCTTCTGATTGTGAAAGGTTGTTTCCAATGGTGGAATACTAATGACTATAAATTATGTATATGCCTATAGAATAATTTTTCGACGAGATAACAAAGTATGCAACTTCAGTGCTTGCGCTTCAGTGCACAAATTGCAGGCTCTGCACAATATTCAATTACCATTGCTTACGAGACAGTCTATAGCTGTTCCATAGAACGCAGTCAACTGATTATTAATTTCTACTTCACGATTTGATTCGCAATATGCACAGAAAGGGAGGCTACTTGAGTAGTTTTAACTTTCTAAGTACTTCAAACTTATCGATCTATTATCAAATTATCCTGCACCAGAAATCTAAACCCTGATAATCGCACCAGATCCAGACGTCAGCAGATGAAATACGCGGATCAAGCTATGTATGCCTGTATACGCAATTTTCAATACACGATAGGCGATGGTGCTAAAAACACTACTTGTTAGCGTTGCACTCAATGTCCTTGCAAATGCATCCCGAATTGGAACGATCCGATACCTGGAAGAAGAGAAAGGCCGCATCCTAGACTCCTGACAAACAAATGTGACGCAAAGCTGCACGCAGCAAGTGTGTCCGAGAGAGGTTATTATATAATGAACAGATATTCTCTGCTATTTAACTCGATGTGGCCTTTGTCCAGACATAGTAAAGACCTACTAATTTTTTCCTCGTAGTCACTAAATTACACGGTGTTGTCTATTCTTTTTATTAGTTTGCTTACCTTACTCAGCGGACTGTTCCCCTACAGATGACCATAAATTCAAGCCTTGGGACCCATACCAGAGAGGAAGAGTAAGCCGCAAAAATATATAGGTTGTAGGGAAAGTTCTCGCGGTTTTTGAAGCATTAGAGGCAGCACCAGCCGAAATCCTCGACTCGGAGCTGAGGCGTGGGTGGTAAAGTAGAGAATGGGCACATCACAAATGTGAAAAGAACACAAGGAATGATGACTTACCTGCAGAGAAACAAGGATCGCTGTCGCGGCCACGCCGGGTTTTCAACTGCACGACGCGCCGGTTAACGCTATCGCAGTGGGTGGTCTGCCGCAGTGGATGCGTGCAATTCGCACCATTCGCAGGGTTTCGTGCCGGGACGCGCGCACACCCTACAGCGGAGCACTCGTCCGCGCCTTCGACAAGTGGGAAAGAGCGCTTCATTTCTTGCGTTTCTTGCGTTTTTCACGCAGTTTCATCCCTGCCTATGAGTTTGCCTTCCCGAAAAACCCCCAAATTCGGGGAAATCTCCAACGCAAGGATTTCCGCGGGTGCTGCCTTTAAATTTTATTGACTTTTTGAAAATAGGAAAACACATCAAGAAATGAGTAAATTACCGTCACGTACTGTCACTCTTTGCCAATCCGCGGGAAGCGCTTCGATGTATTCGGCATAGTACTGTACTGGCATTGACTGGAAAAAGTTGCTCGACCAGCAATTCAAGTCATCTTCATCAACGCACGCTTTTCCTTGCAAGGCGTTAGAGAGAGTCGGGATAAGTTCATAATCTTTTGGCGCAAGACCAGGCCTGTACCGCGGTGAAGTCAGCACTCCCCATCCAAAGTCGGGTAGCTTCTGGCGGGTCACTCTCATAATGAGTGTACGAGCAGGGTCGTGCAGGAATTGGATCGTGACGTAATTCGGACCCTTTCCTGCGACTTCTGTAGTCGTTCTATGCAGCCGCTGACAGTACAGGTGTACCGTGAGGGCAATGTAGCGTGGCAGTACCTCGCAGTGTGTTATGCCTTTGCAGTCGCACCAAACAGTGATCATAACCTCCAGAGGGTGAAGACCTGCCTTTGACTGCGGCTCATGCTGCTCATCCCGGTCATGATGGGATGCACTAGATGGTAACACACAGACACCACTTCTCATCTACTATGAAGATGGGCTTCATCCAGTTCTTCATGCGTCTGTACGAGAGCAATTCAGTAGCCACCTCGCACGTCGCCGGAGGTCGCTTTCCATCAAATCATCATCACACACTCTAATAACTTTTGTACCTTTCCCAACTGACGCAGGTGATCGGCGATGGTGGCAAAGTGAACATCCAAGACTTGTGTGCTTCCATACATAGTTTGCCTTGGATCTGAATCTACCAGCTGCCGCAATCTACTATTGTCGACTCCGGATACGCGTCCCGACCACGAGGAAACATTGAGGTTGAAGTCGCCAACACGAAAGCGTCTGGATCAATCCTGTGTGGGGCGTTCGGTCACTGCACCGTCCCAAATACAGCGTTAAAACGGCGACTGGATGCGGTTGCTGATTCACCAGATTTCAAGTCGTATACTAAAAGGCCGCAAATATACTGTTTTGAAAAGGCCATCTTCCTAGTAGCGGTTGTGCAGGAGTTTACAGTGAATGATAAGAATGAATTTTTACATACCTGACCTCCTTATATGCACAAAAGATAGGTCCCTGCTATTCAACGTGGGGTAAGAAAAAGCACACTTTTGAAAACCGCGAGGACTTTCCCTACAAACTAATACGTTACCTCGAAACGACCTCGCCGATTTTTCTGCGTCCGGAAAGCTTGGCTCCAGGCCTGATGAATCAAAAACTTAGCAGAGAGATGGCGAAGACGTGCTGAATCGAATAAGTACTAAACCGGCAGAAGAAGTTCAGTTTTTGCCGAGTTACGTCAATTCAAAATCAATTGTCGAAATCCGACATCGATTTTGCAACAGCCTGATACAACTCTATCTTTCTCTTTTTTTTGTAAGCAACTTCGCCAATAATCAGTTTTTTTCCCAAAACTGCAATAGAAATTCTGGGCCAATTTCGCCTACAAAACTTGTGAAATTCGAGAATAAGTGTTCAACAACTTAACACGTTATGGTATGAGTGCTATTCGTAGCGTACCAGATTGAAGAGGGATCAGGGCTAGGATTCATGAACGCATAGCCAAGCAAACCCAGGCTAGCAAACCAATTTTCGCGTCCTGGGTCTCCTCTCGCTGCGTGATCTGTGCAGGACCATCTACGCTGACCATCGTTGGTTTGCATGGTTAACGTTTCATGAATCCCCGCCCAGATTGCTAGACAGAGGCACATGTCACATGTAGGCAATCATAGACAAGATTTAACATCTCGGTCAACCGCTCAAGCTACTCATACTAACAAAGATTTAACATGTTTTCACGAAATCCTCGAAGGGGCGGGCTGGCTTTGGGCACTAATAGTGAAAATTTTGCCTGGACACTGCTTTTATACTCCATTTCGATAGCGTCGCATTGTAACAGCCATGAGAGAAGCGACTGCCAAGCATAAAAGCGTAATGCCTCACGCGAAATCTCGCAAGGTCGCGTAACTAAACAAAGTTCAAATATGTGCGTCGTGAATTTCCATGGTTTTCCTCATAGATTTTCGTGAGGAAAACAATCAAACGATTTGAGTATACCGTGCGCGAGGTTAGAAAAATCTGAACACAAAAAGGAATTCTTTTTCAATTGAACAATGAGGTCTCTCCGGTAGCTTTATTTGTAAGCTTCCGGCGTTAACGCCTTCTCCGGACCTTAAAGTTAAGAATGAATCACAATTTCATCAAAAGCTTTCAAAACTGCAGTCAAACACTAACAATATCAACGATTAGGTGATTTTTAACTCTTCCTACTACAGTAGCCACGTGATGATTGTTATCCTTCTCATCGAAAACTTAGCATACAATTTCTTGAACATGAGCTAACGAGTAATGCAAGCGACCTCCCCCAATGATCTTATCTACACAATGACGTAGTCATGCAACGACTAGAGGTCAACCCACTTATACTCTGCTCTCAAAATCAGTCTCAACACTTCTCTCAATTCCTCTCTATTACTGATCTCTGGATTTTGTCTCCTTACTTCCATTACCTCCATTACTTCTTTTCCGAAGTCTATGTGAGGTGTCGATGGAGGACGAGACTGTGAAAAACGGAGCATGCTCATGCGTGTGCCTCAATGTGCGATGTCTCAAGAAACTCTGCGACGGATAGGAGGAGAGATTCAACAGTACACGACGATGTTCACCCAGTCGTTTTCGTAGTGATCTCACCGTCTCACCTACGCATTTTTCTCCATAGCCATTGCACTTGATGAGTTAAGCCGTGCCTCGTAGCTGGCAAATATTCTCATTAATACAATAGTGGCGCACTGCTTCAAGGCATTTATTTTCGTATGTACTGGTGGAGGTCAAGGGGTGCTTCAAAGTAGGTGGTGGACGGAACACCAGCCGGATTGGCAATCCGGACTGTTTCACCATTTGGTTGACGGCACGTGCTAGGATGAGTGGTAGTCCATTTGATGCTGAGTATGAGAACCATTTTGTGGCAGGAGTCATACATTATATCCGTTTTCATCAAAAATATGAATTATTGCGGTTTTTACTGTCACATCAGTAGTCGTGAATAACTTGTTTTTGGTCTTCATCAGATTCCGTTCCACATTTGCTTTGACCAAGTTTGGATGTGCGTTTCTTGAAAGCACTAAAGTGTTAGCTGAAGCGGGCTTGTACAAAAAGAAATCCTAGGATGAACCCAGTGAGATGATTTGCACCACTATTCAGCTATAGCAAATCTGTTGTTCTCCCATTATGATAATGAAGTTCACCGAAAAAGACGGTTAATCAAATTGCGAGAAGATAAATGGTGAGATAGTGCAGGACTGGAGAGACTAATTCTACGAAGAATCTACGCGGAACTAAATTCTAGTGCATGTATACTTATATCGAACCATTGTCAAGTAAGAAAACAAGACCTTTTTTCAACAGTTGCTCAGTAAAATATTTGAGATTGATAGTTCAATCAACTATGAGCTGCGTTCTTATCTTAATAGACTCATTATTGAATGGCTTTACTCAAATGTTCAGCAAAGGAGAAAAAGCCATTCAAGGGGCGTATCGTAATACATACATGAAGAATTCAGTACTGTCCAGTGTAAAGGAAGTTAGCATGAGCATTCCGCAATGGACAACATATGTAATATTAGCCTTGAGTTTGGCTGACTGAATGCGATTGCTTCAATTTGCCAGTCGCTCCATTCTCCAAATCTGGGACGAAGTGTTTTACAAATTATCACCTTATTCACTGTGCTTAAAACCATCACTATCAGGCAAAAAATGCTTGACAACAAAACTGACAGTCACGGACAACAAGATCCTCAGTGTTAATTCCGGATGAACATATTTTTGGAAACTCTCTTGGAAAATTTGGATTATTTCTTATTTTTTTCAAACCATCCTTCTAAGGCTTTTATTTCGGCTTCTCCGCTTCTTCAAGGCAAGGCCAAGTCAGAGACAAATGAGATCTTCTAGTGTAAGCGCCTAGTAGTTTCACAAAACAGTTCAACAGACGTACATAAGGTAAGGGGCGAACGAAGTGCTCAAGTGTTACAAATGATGTCTCAAGTTAGGCGCTGTCCAGCGATGCTTTTGTTCAAAATCCACTTCGCCTGTACTTCCGCCGTAATTAGTTAACAGGATGATAAAGCGACCACTGATTCAGTTGCACCCAACCAAGACTGCAAACATTTTTACACGCTGTTTCGGAATTCTCATCGTGCCACCTTAATTAGGCTTTTGTTCTAGAGAGGTTTCATGACCATCTTCTATTAAAACTTTGATGCTCGCCTCTTTCTGTAAGTGCTTTTCCGAACACAGATTCTGTGCTTACAAAACGAGTCCCTACTCAAATTCATCGTCAAATTTGAGTAGGGACTCGGCTTAGCTGTTTAGCGCAAGAAAAGTCTAAAGGATAGGTGAGTACAAAAACCGTGTTTCGCTTAATCACGCAATGTCGTCTGCAGAAGCCAGGAAAAAGGTTAGTTGAGGAAGTGTTTCCAGAATTCACATAGCTTGGGTCTTTTCATTATCATCCTTCAAAGCTTGTCTATTAAGCTCCTGAAGTAATAAAATTATGAACTACCAAAACTTCATTAACAGTTTGTGACCATTTATTGCGGGACAACCTAATATTATGGCAAATGCCCTCTGTGCATCTTCTCCATTTCCCATAGGATCAGCTAAGCAATAAAGAAATGTCTAGCGAGGGGACAACTACAGAATGATGCTTTCTTATCAACGTTCCTAACGACAACATCAAACTATATTTTCAACTGTGTGCTGAAAAATGGTAGTCAGCCTTCGTGTGGAGTTTCCCTTGTCCATTTTATGTAATGCTGCTTGAATAGTAATTTGAAGCGTTCGTCCATCTCTGACTGGGTGGATGTAGTAATTATATTAGGTTGGTGCGAAAGTCTTGCACCAAAATTTATTGATCCAGAATTTTATAGGCGTTGAATCAAAATATTTTGGCAATGAAATATGGTAGAATGTTCTAGAAGCTTCAACTAGAAGGGTATATAAGCGCTTGCTTTTAACTTGCATGCAACAATGACTTCGATGAACAAAATCCAAACAATCGTTCGTACCATCGTGTACTATGAATTTCTGCAGTGCCACAAGGCAGCAGACGCCACCGCTCATATCTGTGCACCATTCAAGGGAGATGTAATATTTATTTATTTATTTATTTATTTCGAAGCGGACTAATGTCACGCGTACAATACAAGAAATACAAATCAGTACACAGTAAGCACATCTGAAAGATTGCTGAGGTAACAATGTAAGATGTGTTGGTATTCGAATAATACGCGAACAGGGAAGCATCTACTGCTGTGCCTTCAGCCGATGGTCAAGGTACAGTTTAAATCTGTTGACAGACATGTTTAGTACACCATCTCTTAGCAAGGGAGTGAACAATCCGATAGTTCTGTGCGAGAAAAATTTTGATCTGATTTGACTTTTAGCTACTGATTCGGGAAGTCTTAAGCCGCCACTTCTGCTAGTTGTTCTGGGAGCAAACATGAAGAATTCGGCAGCGTCAATGTCAATCGTGCCAGTTAAAATTTTATACATCATTACTAAGTCATTTTTTGTCCTCCTACTTCTGAGCGTTGGCAACCCTAGTTGTTTCGACCTTTCTGTCGAATTTGGAATTGAGGAATAGTCTATCCCAGAGCATCTTATAAATACTTTACGAGTGAAGTTGTTCTGTACACTTTCCAATAGATCGATATCTTTCTGTTTATAGGGGTTGAATACCGTAGTCCCACTTTCCATTATCGGACGAATGTACGTTTTGTACGCTCGGATTAAAACATTCACATCTTTAGTCTTCAGAATTTTAAACATGTTGTAAGTAATTCCCATGGCTTTATTCACTAGATTCTTGTAATGTTGTCCAAAATCAAGATTGCTATTGATAGTATAACCTAGATCTCGAACTTCTTCAACATTTTCCAGCTTCACGTCTCCAATGTAATAAGTAACATCTGCTGGACAATTCCCAATAGAAAGAACATGGGTTTTCTCAATGGCAAGGGGCAATTCCCAGCTATTAGACCACCTATTGATGACTTCAATAGCCGTTTGTAGTCTTTCAGTATCTGCTGTCGATTTGATGGTCTTATAAATTTTTATGTCATCCGCATACATTTTACAGGTAACTTCTAGGGCAAGAATGTCTTTAGGAATGTCATACGTGTATATTAAAAATAGAAGAGGTGATAGGACAGCTCCTTGTGGAACGCCGCTGTAAGCTTGATGTACAGAAGAGTACTCTTTACCAACTCGTACTTGGAATGTCCTATTCGAAAGAAAGTTCTCGATCCAAGCTATGACCAAAGGATGCAGACCCACAATTCTCAATTTTTTCATTAACTTTGCATGAGGGACTTTATCGAAAGCTTTAGCGAAGTCAAAATATACCACGTCAACTCTGCTCTTCGATTCTATGGCCTTTGTCCAATCATTTAGTGACGTGAGTAGAGCAGTTTCAACGGATTTATTATTCAAAAAACCAAACTGACTTCTGGGGATCACATCATATTGTTCCAAATGTTTCAAAATTCTTTTTTTCATTATCTTCTCAAAGAGTCTAGCGAATATGGACGTTATGCTAACAGGGCGATAGTTCTTAGGGTCATTCATAGGAGGTTTTTTCGGTATTGGCGTGACCAGAGCGTGCCTCCAACGATCTGGCACTATTCCTCTCATATAACTCAGGTTAAAAATATACTCCAAGGGAAACCCTATGAAAGGAGTAACTTTCTTGATGAACGGAAATGGAATGAAGTCAGGCGTAGTCGAAAGAGAGTTAGGCCATCTTTCCAGAAGTTCCATTATTTCATTTCTATGGAACCATAGTGTTGGCCCCATGACGGGGTTTGCTGAAGGTGAATTTTCTGAATAAACGAAATCTTCTCGGCATTGTTTGTTAAACGATTTTTGAAAGACTTTCGCCAAAATTTCGGCTTTATATCCATCCTGGATTACATCTTCACCACTTTCATTTTTCAGACAAGGGATACTGGATCTATTACCTCTTCTAAATTTAACATACCTATAGAATTTTGTTTTATCTTCAGACTCTATTAGTTTCTTTTCAAGATAAACATTGTATCTGTTCATAGCCTTTTCGGTTCTGAGATTTGCTTCTGCGGTCACACAAAAGGGACTTTCTCCGACAAATCGTTACTGGAGATGAGAGTTGCGTGTTGCACGTTAATCACACACGACAGAAAAGTAATATCTAATATAATAATAGTAATATCTCGCTAGACTGTCGATCGTTTGTTTCAACGTTTCAAGTCCGGAGATATTTCGCTTTAGGATCGACCCCGCTCTGGTCGCCCAACTGACTGCAGTGATGAGACTTTGCGCGATGCTCTCAGGGAGAACCCCAGTGCAACTACACGTGACCTGTCGATGACTCTTGGCTGCAGCCGTACAACCATCATCAGGCATCTCCAAGCGCTGGGTCACAGAAAACTAATGTCGACTTGGGAAACCCACGAATTGAGTGCCTCGCAATTGGCCACAAGAGAGAGAGAGAGAGAGAGAGAGAGAGAGAGAGAGAGAGTGTGTGTGTGTGTGTGTGTGTGTGTGTGTGTGTGTGTGTGTGTGTGTGTGTGTGTGTGTGTGTGTGTGTGTGTGTGTGTGTGTGTGTG
>JARK01001571.1:302509-332979 GCA_000688135.1 Ancylostoma ceylanicum
CCCCCCCCCCCCCCCTCTCCACGGAAGGGAGGATTTTTACGAGCGATTGGTCGGCTCTGTGAAAACTGCCTTGAAAGGGGCAGTAGGCAGAAAGGCTGTCGACCTTTGGACATTCGAAACACTACTGTTTGAGATCGGAGCCACATTAAATACTCGCCCTCTTACGCCTGTGACAACTAATTCATCTGGTGAAACTATGTGCTACGTCCTATCGATCTCGTTAATCCATCCTTTCGATTGGGCCGTCTCAACGGTATCCAAGAATTCAAAAGAACCTATTCCGAACCTATTCACATGAACTCATAATTTCGTACTACGGGACGCTCCAGTGCGTACTGGATTCGTTTTGGGCAGTATGGCATGCGGGAGGCTTAGAAAAGCACAAAACTCTCTTGACTCTAACACGCATCCAACCCGAAAGGGCTGCCAAAACTGCAAACTCTAAGTAATCCTCTTAAACGGGACTATTTACTCCATTTTAATCCCATACCTACTCAATTTTCCAGATAAATTAGGCGACTCGCCCTCACTTTGCCCTTAGTTCATCCTCTCTGCTTGGAAACAGCACTTATACACATGAATAATAGGAAACCCGTTTTGAAACCATCCCCACCTGAAATTGGCGCGCGCACCTAATTTGAAGGAACGTCACGTTATCGATTGATTACGTCACGCGGCCGACGCGGCCCCGCGAGTTAGCAGAAACAAAATGTAGTTTTTGACGGAGTTTCGGAGTCAAAAATCATATTTTACTACTTTTGGCCGCGGCAAGGCATTCTCGTCACTTTTCAAGGTTCGTCGCGCCATTTTTTGTCCCGATGTCCTTTTTCGTTCCTAGGCGATACTCCACGTAGCAGCACAATTGCGCAACACATTGTAGTACATTTTTTTTAGTTTTTCGAAGTTCCAGATAGTTCTGATAGGTCATGCAAAGTATATTAATTCGGTCGCGCGTATCTCTCTGTACATGCCTTTACTCCTTCATGTTTCTTGATCATGTTAGAAAGTTTTATTGCGTAGTATTGCGTAGAGCTTTACTAACTTTCCCCTGGCTCTTGACGCACCCCCCTCCCCTCCCCTCCGTTTTTTTTTGCTTTTCTCCCTCATATGCGCCTCTATGCGCGCCTCTATGCGGCCGTCGATGTATTACTCCATGCTTGCTTATCTGTTTTTGTGCTCTCACATAACCCCCCCCCCCCTTCCCCCATTCCGTTTTTTTTCACATTTTCGTCCTGAACAATGCATCTAATTTTTCCTGCTGCCATTATTCCATCATGCGGGCCTCTCTTAACATGCACTCCCCTAATCCATGCGCACCCTTCTCTACTCCAAACTATTGCATTATTGCAATAGCTCTCTTTCATTTTAGTTCATCTCATCAAGAATTTTCCTTCATTGCTTGACGTTATTGCCTAATCGTGAATACTCCATCTTGCTCTCCTCATTGCATGTGAATGTATTGTTTCTGAATTTCAGAACAGTTCATACCAAGCAAAGCGAACGAAGGTAGAACCTCGAAATCCCCGAGCGATGGAAGCAAACAGAAGGGGAGTGAAGCAGGTGAAGGGGAGCGGAAGCCTTGGCGACCGCTCCCCTCTCATCTTGCTGGAACTTTCAGTGATGCTTTGTTCGTTTCTGTTAAGCAAGAGCCCATGGAAGGAGATTACCCAGTCTCTGATTTTTTAATTAGAACATCAAATGTTAGCGTTTCTATTAGCAAAGATGATTGCCAGTGTCTGCAATCGGCTCAGTCCTCGCAGCAATCCATCCTTGCGGAAAAGGAAAGCAGAACCTGACACCTCGTGCAAGGGAGCTCACATGATGCCACTCTTAGTACCTCTGGAGGCTACCACCATGGTGCCCCGAATAGAATCGGTCTCTACTTATAAGCTGTCGTCACACTTTTAGATGCTTTTTGATAGGAGAGCGGTGGAACTTTATGGGAGAAGGAACCTTTGCCCGCTTTTTGCATCGTTATAGATGGACATGAATAGCAGGTAAACTAGCCCGTTGAGGTGCAGTTTTTTTTCCAATTTTGAATAATCGAAGAAGCGCGCTTTCAGGACTCTCTCTTCCGCAGTTGCCCTTTTGCGATTCAACTCCGTCGATAAAAATACGTAAAGAAGGCCGGTTTTGTTCACAAAACCTTGCTTCCGTAATTCTCGTGCTGAATTTTTTCTATTGAACATAGAGACATGTAACTGGGGTTTGATAGGTTCCATAGAATAACTTTTAGTCGGCTTCTAGGTAGTACTGGTAGGACGTGTGCAGAAATATTGCCAATTAATATGACACCCTTTAACGAACCCCCCTTTTTTACCCACCCCCTTACGACCCCCTCATGATAATTTATCTTAGCGTTTTTTCTACAATTCATCACATCGAAGAACACGTGGTTCCTTATTCAGTATGTACTTCGATATCGCTGTACTAACTACACCGCCCAATTGTTAGAGATGTTGGTTGGGTGTGACGCTGACGTACCTTGAAGTTATTGCCCTCTCTGGTGTAATTTGACTGTTCTGTACTGTCATTTTGGAAAGTGTGCGATATGCAGTAAGTCTTTATTGCTCCCATTCCTTTGAAGTACTGAACTGATTACTTTTATTTCAGATTACTAGACGCAGGCAACAAACCTTGGCTCCAAACATCGTTAACAGGGGGATGAGGGCGGCACTGGCCGCCACGCAGGTGGCCATGGAGGTGCCGCCCTACCTTTTGCCACCACCTCACCAAATGGGGGACCACATGATTGAAAGTTAGTTTTATTACTCTTTCCTTTCATTACATACTGCATCTTATCAATTTTCAGATCCGTCCGCACGAAGGGAAGCGTTTCGGGCGGGCGGATTTTTGCGATTCTTTGGTCACTGTTAGTGAAGTCTTCTTTTACCACCCCACTCGTTTTTTTTGCATACTGTAATAAAATTTTTGAAGTTCCACGTTTTCTATTAATTTCAAAGTGGACTTCCTTTGCTTTTTTGCTCGTGGAAGACCTCATGCTGGGGCATTCTTCCTCTTTCGTGTATGAGCGAACATTTGCTGTTCATAAGTGTGAGGCTAGTATTGGGTTGGGGAATAAGTTGTTCGTGCGGTTTTCTCAATTTTATTTTTCACGGTGATTTGGAGTTCGATTGGTTGCTCCCAAACAACGCAATTTTTTGGAGGCTTGGGGCTGAGAGGCTGCCCTCTCTTCTGGCAGGAAAAGAGCTATATGGCTTATTTGGTGTGAGCGGTACTGTTCTTGGGGAACAATGGTCTCTATTCTCATGAAAAACCGCACTAACTTATTCCCCAACCCAATACTAAGGAAAGTTTGGAGAGGCGCAGTTCGACCTAAGAAAAGGCCATGAGAGCTCAAAAGAACCGAGATAGAGAGAAGCCTCTCCTAATGCTTGTTTTAATTTCTTTCGGAGAATAATATTATAATTTGGGAGTATAGAAATGATGAGAGCAGAGGATTCCAAAATGTATGTGAGAAGAATAAATTAAACGGAGAGTTTGAATTTATCATCATTCATGTTCTTAGAAACACTATGGATGATATACAAAACCACTGCAGATTGAAACTGTATACATGTGTTACTCTTTCGCAGAAGCGAAGTTCCAGTAGGAACTCACCAAAGCATCATACGCTGCTTTTACACTCCAACATGCGAAAATACGTAGGGGTGATTTGCATTGTCGTACCCTCGTTTCACCCTGCAGTTGGTCCTTAACAGATAACGGACAATACGACCGATCGGTGGGTGGTATCTGTTTTAACACCTTTTCTTCAATAGAATTTTCCCAAGTTTCTTCCATAGCGGTTGTCTGACATGATGATCACGAAAATGATATTCATTTTGTACCATGGTGCGGTTCTATAGGGTTACTGTAGGCATGCGGTAGGTACTGTATTTGAATTTTTTCCGCAAAATCTGGTGAAACTTTGTATTGTGAGGTCATTTAAGATGCTGTGCACGAAATTGATATCATTTTTATATCGTGAGGCTTTTTTTCTATGGTTACTGGCATACCGTAAGAACAGTTTTTCTTCTAGAATCTACCAAAACTTCACAGACAGAGGCTATTTCAAATGCTGTTCACTAATATGGGTTCCAGTTTACATCGCAGTAGATTTTTGGAGAGTTGTGAGGCAAAGTCTGCTTAAAGGCAGTGTATCAGCTCGTTTTGAATGTCGAGATTTTAACGGAATCTAATTTTTCTCAACGCGCTGATTCCAATGATGTACTTGAAATCCGAAAAAAAACGATCAAAAACCTCTACTTTTAAGGCAAAATGTGATCTTGACATGGACGAGTTTTCCTGAGCGCAAACAAGGGGGAAGCGGAGAGAGATTCAGATTGTTTATCGAAATGAACTTCTCAGCAGCAGCTATTATAGACAGAACAAGTATTTTCGCGTTGGAAAACCATGCCGTACACTCATTAAGCTTCATTGCGGAAAGAAGCCTCTCGTACAACAGGATCCCGTGTTTTTCACGGTTTTCGACATCTTTTTGAAATTTAAAGTGCAGATGTATACTCAGCAGCCCGAATATGTTCAGATGATGTGGGGTCGTGACGAGCTGATACACTGCCTTCAATGTATGACAGTACTCCATATTTCGAGTGGTACTGTATGCGTTCCGTAACTCCTCAGAAACGCGTTTAGGTACAAAATGAATGCTATATTCGTGATCAGCACAAGAAATTACCCCTTTTGCAGCGCTTGGCCAGAACCTGAGGGAGACGGCTGTCTACATTTTGTACGGTATGAGTACCGTAACATTACAGAAACGCTTCAGCATGCGAAACAGGCTTCATATTCTTAATCAGCACACCGAATACACCCCTTCCACGGCTGTCTCCTTGGAAATAAAAGAAAAATTCGCGTTGGTCCGAAATGGCTCAAAACGCAAAACGTGCATTGTCGCGAATGTGTTAATAGAATACCAGTCTGGCCGTCCGGCTAACGCCGGACTTCCGGACTTTTCCGTATGCTCGCTTCGCTCGCATGACTTCAGCTCGCATCCATTTTAGTGGAATTATTGTCATGCCAATTTTCGCTCCGTCTCCCCTCAATGCCCTCTCCCATAAAAATGGATTGATCAAAGAGGACCGTTTGCGTCTCTCAGAGCAATTTTATCATTTTCTCGAGTGAGAAAGCTAACTGTAGCCATATGTAACCGACTCAGCCTAGAATGAACACAGGGAATGGTTTATCATTCTTTGTTTGTTGTGAGTGATCCATTGATAACAATCAGCTCGGACATATAAAAGAGGACGGTGCGATGTGCTCAAACACAAATGAGGGTAGAACACTCAGGAGAGGAGGTGATGTGGGCAGAATGACATGAGTGGTATAGTAGTCGCTACTGAGGCCGGACCTTTAGTACTTTCCCACTGTATTTAGGCCACAGAGGACAATTGGAAGAAAGACAGACCTATCCAGTCGCTACTCAGCGCAGGCTCACCTCTTCTCCATCTGTCGACCCGTCTTCAGGCGTCTTCCCCGCTTTTGGACGCCGCCGCATCCTTATCACACCGTTAGACCCTTCTCCAGGCATTTCCCCGCTTTTTGACGACGGCGCCCCTTATCACACCTTTAGACCAGTTTCTAGGCATATACTCGCTTTTGGACGCCGGCGCACCGTTGCCGCAAAACTGTACCCCTTGCATAGCATTATCACCCCTTCTGAGCGCCGGCTCAACCCTACAGCGCCACCCCTCATCCGTGTCCTTCTTCGCCTTCCTGGCTCTTCGTCTTCGACATAGAGAGATCCCACCCATCTCTTCCCCTTTATACTTTTTACTACCCTTTTACTATTGTCTGGGCTTATCTCATTCATTCCAACTGTGATAAACACAACAGTCGGTCCTTAACATGTCTGAACATGACAAAAGTGGCCCAAAACACCTGTAAATTAAGGTAAAAATCAAAGTTTGCAACCTTTTCGTACATAACTCGACGCGCTGAACACGATGTTGTAGGTATTTTCCGTTTTTGTTGGCTGGTTCTCGTGTACAGACTCACATACACACACATGAATTGCCAATTAATAGATAGTAGATATGATAGATCATTTATCACGGAACACTCATGTTCGTGCGGTAAAAATGGAGGCGGTGCTAAAAGAGGAATGGTTTACCTCATCGAAATTTAAAGCTGTCATACGATCATGAATTCGTAGAAATTGATTCTCTTTCAGGCCTTGAAAACGTCTTGTTGTCGAAACGTATTCATAACAACCTGTGTGACGAAACAATTGAGGAAATACTCTGAACAAAATGCCCTGGTTCTACGACAGGAGGAGATGGAGTCTCAGACGAGTTCTTTTGACATCTCTAAACTGTGAAGGACTTTTAACTATAATCAGACCAACTGACGGCAGGACCGCCAGACCTAATCAATGTAGAGCGACCACAAAAGAAAATCGACCGAAGACATCAATCAGAACTCGTTCTGCTGTAGGGTTTCTGATTCGGTGAGCTCCGTTGTCCTTATGAAAGGTTGTCTGAATAGAGTTCTATGGTCAAATGCTTTGTAAACGTTTCTTGTCGTATTGCCTACCGCTATGCTCTGAGCAGGTGGGTTGTTAGGCAATTGTGCTGTCGAAATGCAGGGAGAACCCACACCGCCTCGCCTAATTTTGGGTTGGAGGGGTGGATATCGACGTTCTTCTTGGGCAGAACGTGCTGCTCGGTGCCCCCGGACGTGCTGTCGTTGAATTATTCAATGTTAAGTTGAGATAAATCAATAATCTCATTGTACGGAGCACGTCAAATGGTTCTACTTGGAGAGTCTTTGGCGCAGGGCTGAGGACTTGGGTTGGATTTGGGTGTGTAAAACACTCGAAATACAAAACGCCTGCTCTTCCATAAGCACTATTGTTGTCATGGACCCACGGCGGTGTTACTGCCCACGCTATCCTAGAGGATAGAACGTCAAACATTCAGGGACCTCGCGATAAGGCAGATTTCGCTTACTTTTTGAGTCAAATTTGCGTGAATTCGAGCAAGTTTTGCTTATTTTCTAGAGAATTGAGAGTATTTTTTTGGGTGAAATCGGGAAACGTTTCGGAGAAAGGTTAGCGAAATCAGCTCGAAAGCAGACGTAATATCCTCGAATTTTTCCATCAGAGCAGGTGTGAAAAGGCTGTACCTCTTTGCGGGATTGTGGGTAGCCGCAAGGGCACATGGGAGGAGAAATGCCAGGACACACCATTTTGCTCGAAATCGGAGACTTGTTTCATAGAATAAAGTGAAATTTTCTGGATGATTAGTGTGAGGTTGATTGTGCTAGTTGTTCACGTGAAATTCCCTGTCAACTGCACTAGTGTCAACTTGGTTCAACCAACTTCTCAATCCACTTTTACAAACGAATATCTATTATTCCTGCGGAAATTTGACCTTATAACCAGTTAATCGGATTCACTGTCGCTTGCTTTGGTATGAACCAATGCTATTCGCGAAGAATGAAACAAATAGTGGAATACTCCCCTTTTTTCTATTTTGCAATTACGTTTTCTGGTTCAAAATATTATTTCTTAGCATCTCTGGCGGTAGCATAGACTTGCTGCAAGGAACGGCCTCATATTATCCAATTTATTTAATAGCTACAAATCTTACTGAAGGCACTGACAAGTGATAAATACAACACGTCGATAAAATGAGTAATTAGGAAATCTCCAAATCCCTCACAACTCATATCTAAATATAGGGTCCAATACGCAACCGTGGAAGCCGCCTCGGGACGCTGGTGCTTCGTTGTCTGCGTGGTCGGTACTGCAGGAATGACGAATCCTCTCTCAAATGCTCGGTCAAGAATGGATGCGTCAGAAGTTGAGCTGCGGACCACCTCCAGCTCGATTCCATGCAAACCTGACACTTCACGAGATCCAGCACAGCAGAGTTGGCAGAGTGAACTGGAAGAAAGATTGGAGGATGAAGGAAAGGCGGGTTGCGTTGCCCGACTAGCCATTTCGGACTGACCAATTCCTTACCAGCCACTCGTATTCCTTCTACAAGGGTGTTGTTTTCAAATATAAGTTTCTTTGCATCCGGCATTGAATCCCAGGAAGGCCAAGATCGTTCTGATGGCGTTCCCAAGACCGAGAAAATCCTTGTGATCTGTTCTAGGTCACTGCCTCCCTGAAATTCTTGTTTTTATTCCTAACTTCAACAACTCTCTCATCAAGGCACAAAAATGAGGGTGATACTTTTTGATGTTTGGTGGCGATATATGTGGCCCATCTGCTATCTAGGTACAAGTGCAGGCTGGTTCAAACAACTGGCGGCTAAAGACACAGTTGATCTTTCCATCTACGAATTGGAACTATCTGGTTGATGATGTATAAATCATCATCAACAACGGACTTCTAATATTAGAACCATGACACGATTCTCGATGTTATCGCAATTTTTGCGCTTCCTCGACTATGTAAAAGGCAGAATTCGCGTGACGATACAAAAGGCAAGATTCACGTGACCATATATTTTGCGTTTTCGCATGGCGTTTGACAGAACTTCTTGTTTGGCAATACATTTAACGGACTTCTTTTTTCTGATTGTGAGTACGTAGTTGGTAAGCTCGTCTGCGAGGTTGCAAAACAAACCTTACCAAATGTATCAGCTGGCACATTTTCACAGTCGGTGAATCTATTTGTACACACACTCATCTTACAAACGCGTTAATGAAAAAGTTGCCTGCGATACAGGATAGCCACATCTCAGGAAACAATGGCTCTCACATGAGAGATGAGCGGGTTCTTAGATTCCGGATGAACGGGTTTGAGAAAGAAATTGGACTTCGCTGTTCTCTCACGTGTTGTACACATCAGTCTCTTTTCACCAGAATAGAATGGCCTGTAAATGGTTCCTGGTTGGGACATGTATGAGTTGTCTGGCGTCGAATTAGATAACGCAGTTAAAAGTCAGCAGACAGCACTACCCCTTTGCGGCCGCACTGTTGCTCTATTTTAGAGACATGATGAGTTTGCAAGCCATATTCAGTGGCGAATGACGACAAACCATTGGAAGTTCCAAAGCAAGGGCAATTTTAAATTTGAGTTTTTTCGCAGTCACAATTTCGCATGCTGTCGTGCAGAACCATACTCTAAAATAGGACGCTAGCTCTGCTATAGATTGATTTTGTGGCCGGTCGTACACGCGACGTTAACTACACGATCTGTGTAACTGGACATTTCGATAAGATGTTATAATTAGCCAACTTTTCGATGATGACCTGTTGACCCAGTTCTAGGTGTATCATAAGGACTGCGAACAGAGATTTTACTCCTAAAGCTTCTCTATTGACTGAACTCTAGAATGATCTGCAGACTACCAGGATTTATGCAGCACATGTCACATGAAAGGATTCTTCGAAGATTTCTGGATTACTCGAAGGGTGTAACAGAACAAACCAACGGCTGTTTGTTTGGACTTGCTCGGGAATAATGAGTATAGGCCAGGATAAATTTCTCGGACTACAATCCATAAAGACTAAAACTCCTTAGATAATCAAACAAAAAGAGTGTACAGTTGACAAACCGGGAAGAGTGGTGAACCATTGACGAATTCAGCGAGGATGCATCCGAGCGCCCAGATATCTACGGAAGGATTGTACCGCCTGAACACTACAACTGTGCTGCTTTTGCATCAAGTACACAGGCAGTTGCTCTAATGCATTTCACTTCCTTTCTTTGTATAACTAGGGGCACTCCAATACCTACCTGCAACCAAAAAGAAGCTCAGGAGCACGGTATGCACGAGTGGCCACCTGAAGATTAGCATACATCAGACACCAAGGTTGGCAAGATTTTTTTCTTTCACTAGTCCTTAGCTTGCGTATAGTTTCGCAACATAGTCAAGCCCGATAACATGTTAGAGTAGAAGTTTGAAAAACCATTTGATTCAAAGTAGTGTTTTGATGCTAAGAAGAGAGTAAGGTCTGTACAAATCTCTTGAATTGAATTTTCATTTCAAAATGTTACTCACTCCCAATTATTAGGAGCGAGAGATCAACCAACAGCTTTTTTGAAAGCCTGTAGTAATCCACTCTGAAAGTTGGCAAATTGAGGTCCAAATAGGTGCCAACTAAGTGACAGACGTGAACAGGAGGAAGCTCTTCAAGCGGTGGAAACTGTCGTCCTTTACCTTCTTCACACCAACACTACGTATCTTAGCGACCTCCTAGCACCCTCTGTTCAAATGGCAGTGCGTAGCTTCTTAAACAGCCGTGAAAATTAAATAGAAAATTTGACGTGCCTACATCGATCTGTTTGGAAGTGAGCTAGGTGTCATCTTGGGGTCCAACCTGGTGGCACCTGAAGTGGAACCTTGTTGGAGAGTAGAAGCAAGGTGCGAGAGCGATGTAAGAGAGTGCTAGACGGCAGGTCCACCCTAGTGGTGAGGTGTCGCCAAGTGAGGAGCTTCAACAGCAATTACTACCGGTACGTCATGAGAAGATGAACGCTGGTATGAGAATGCGTCGGTGTCCAAAAGTGGAAAAACTCTGGAAAACGGCTACGGCGCTCTGACTGGGATTTGCAAGCGTCCTGAAGTGGAAGAAAGCCACAACACGGATCCTTTGCTGTGATAAGGATCTTGACATAGGTTGAAAAATATAACATATAACATGCAAGGAGCGCTCACCCACACTTCATCAAAGCGAATGTGGTCAGAAATCTGATCAGGACGAAGGACAAGTTGTGCAGAGCTATAGACTCGACAGTAGAAGTGACGATAGCACGCATACTTGAAGAGAACGACTATAGCGGGGATCCTGCCACAATCGCTTCCTGGCTCCCACACTCAACACCGGATGGAATTCCACTAATCCTTCCTTATGTGGGAGACCGACCAGCACGAGCAGTCAACAAAGTGGTGAAACAATCGGGACTACCCATTAGACTTGTGTTCCACCCACCGCCGACACTGAAGCACCTCTTGACTTCTACCCGCATTTACGAAGAGAAATGCCCCCAGGCTGACTGTAAGTACTGTAACGAAGAGAAGATATGTCAGCTGCGGGGTACGGTATACCTCATCAAGTGTGATGGTTGCGGAGAGAAGTATGTGGGAGAGACTAAGAGACCATTACGAAAGAGATTGGACAAACACCGCAGGGCGTTGACGAACCCTGCCTCCTACCCGTCGGAAAGCTTTTCAAGGCATCGCACCTTGAAACACACAACAGAGCGCGCTCTGACCTTCAGAGTAACCGTCCTTCACCGTCATCTGACACAAGCATTAGAAAGAAAAATCATGGAGGCGTTTGAAATAAAGAAGCACAACCCCGAGATCAACAACAAGGAGGAGCTGAGGGAAGTGCTGCGATTGATTTCTTGATTGGAAGTATAAGCGCCTCAATATCTTTAGCTTTTCCGCGACAGTCTTATTTTATAGTTAACAGCGTAGGGGTGAGGTTGGTTGCTCATGTTAAGTTGTGTTCACGTGTTAGCTAAGCTACCAAATATAGGTAACATCCATCACTGGCTCCGAAGTCGAAAGACTTGTTAATTATCGGCCACTTGGTATTGTTATTGTTATTGTACTTTGCATGCTTGTTAGCTTATGATGAGAAAGCGATTTGTTGGTAACATTTAGGTTTGACAAAGGCATTAATGCCGAAAGCTAACCAGTAAACATATAAAGCACCGGAGTCTTCAACATATACATCAAACAATTACATATAACGTATAAACGCAGTGTGACACATCATGTACGGTATCCGGATATCAACTGAATCCGATCCTACTCGACGCACTGATTCCAATGATATACTTGAAATCAAAGCAACGGTCAGAACCCTACTTTCAAGGCGGAATGTGATCCTGACCCAGGCGTGTTTTCCTGCTAACAAACTGGAGGAAAACGATGAGAAATTGGAATCGTTCATCAAAATGAACGTCTCAGCAGCAGCTGTTATAGATTGAGCAAGTATCTTCGTACTGGAAAACTATGATTTACTCTCAGCAAGCCTTTGTTGCGGAATGAATCCTCTCGTCCACTGGCCGAGCTGAAGTATGGGTGAGCTTTCTTTTCTAGAGGCAATGTTCGATATATCCCTTAATCTGATCAATGAATCCAAAAGGGAATGCAGCGATTATGTACTCTATCCAAAATGAATCTCTTTCTCTCTCAGTCTTGCAGGCATCACCTACATAATCCAGAACATATAAACTTATTTGTGATGAATTTCCTAAAATGTTCCACCAAGAATGTGTTTAAGTCTAACTTCGAAAAGCTTCTTTCATGTTGACTGACTTTTGTGGGCCTGCTGGTTCTGAATGAATAGTTATTAAAAGAACTAATTGCTGAAGGTAATACTGTCGCATATTTTACAAACCCTTCTATTACATCCATGTCCATATACATGTACCGTATATGTTCATAGTTACCGAACACTCATTAACTAGTTGGCGAGCTTTTATTACTTATACTCCTTTCACACCTTGTGAGACAATATGCATCTAATATGTGGTCTATCAATCATGGTCAGGGTCAAGCATGGCAATGGAAAAAAATCGACAATCAATACAACCCCCATCTCTTCACGACCCCCTCCCCTGATCGACAGCCATCACATGCTCATTACCGAGCGGGTGACTTGAAGAAAATAACTGTAGAAAGTGATAGCGATGAAACACGGCCGACAGAGCGGAAACAAAACAAATTATGCGCCACTGGAGCTAACGAACCAAGAAACGTGGCGCATACGAGCTCGTGCATGCGCATACCGTGGACCGGCCTGCGCGGGGAGTCCGCAAGGCAGTGCGCGCAAGCACAATTGCATTTGGCGCGCCCACGGGCTCGGTTCCCAGCGCCTACAAGAGATTTTTGCACGGGTCGAAATAACTTTACAATTAAGTGTGAACTAACGAGAGTGAAGACATGTGAGAATGCGAGAATTCACCTGGGGCCATCAGTTGGCGAAAAACCAGGATGAATTAGACCCCGCGCTGATGTTCTCTGATTCGAAATTAGCAAATGCTTCCCACTGATTTATACAGGGAAGATCAGCTCTATCTTGCTCCAGAACTTCAACTCCCTAGATCTTCACATGATTTTAGGAGCTCGATGGGAAGTTCTTCAAATTTTCGGGGCTTCGAAAGAAAATTTCACATCTGAATCACTCGAGCAGGAGCAAACTTTGGATCCACGATAATGAGATGAAGGTACTGCTCTGAGCTCTATCACATTGTGATACTCGGTAGTAGGCAAAATGTCTCGTGGGAGCTGAAGAAACAAAAACCTTGCAATTTGAAGAGATTGTGAAAATAGAGTAGATCGATCTTATTGGGGAACCGCTGAAAAGTTCTTCGAAGACATCACAAAAACTTTTCTACTCCGAATTCAAGAGGAGAAAACTTCTCGTCGGGTTACAGAATCTGGCTCCATGAAGTTTATTCGTTCTCCCGTAATTTAGATTAGAATTCCATGGGAAGTCCGTCAAATTTCCCACTTATTTCCCATCGACTTCCCAAAAGGCATAAGAGGCCCTAGCGAATTGAAACAATGAATGAGATTGAGCTGATCGTCCCCTTTGATAGAGCCAAAAGCGTTGGCTGGTTCTTAGTCACAGGACTTCATCGCGACGTCTAAGTTACATTATTTTTTTCACGAGCAGACGAGCTCTGCAGGCGAATTCTCCCATGTGCAATCGATCGATTCCGCTTGCCACACCTCAATTTCAAATGTTTCCACCCTCTGCTTCACAGTTGATTCTGAGTTTATTCCGACTAGTGCGAAAATCTTTCAAAGGCGCCGGGAATCGAATCTGTGGGCGCGGCAAATTCTAGCCCCGAAGCCGATTTCTCGCCTGTGAAACACTCTTGTTTCAACACGTAACAACGGGATCCTTTCCGCTAGTAAGGGCTACCTTCGTTAATCACGACAGTTTACATTCAGCGCTTATCCATACTGCTTCCTGCTGTTGCCACATAGCGCTTGAGCCCGATGCTTGCGCTCGTCTTCCTCTCCCTTTAATACGATACAAACGATAATGTTGGAAAAGTACACATGAATACGTGCATAGAAGATCTAGATTGGTCGTATACGCAACTCAAGAAAATTACGAGTCTGGAAGGAAAATTATGGAATATGTTATGAACTGACGTTCTCTTCGTACTCCTTGTCCTCGTTAGGGTAGTAGAGACATGCTTGGCCGAAGTCAGCGATCTTTACCGAGTTGTGCGATGATACCAAAATGTTCTCTGGTTTTAGGTCCTTAAATGAATCATTCTTTATAATAAATAAGGTCTCGAAGTGTTAACCTATATAAACTGAAATACTAGAGAGCACGACTCCCCCGTCGAAAGAAATCATCGAAATTACCATCTGTGTAAACGGTAGCTTACGAGAGATTGTTCCCAACGGGATTTGCGAAAACATGGCAGTGCAGGAAAGACAGCAAAATTCTCGCAAGAAACACGCAGCTAAAATGCTGCCAGGGCGTGGGTCTAGGCCGGTCCTAAGCTTATATTGGTGCGAGAAATCGTTTTATTAGAATACAAATTTTAGTGGTTATTACTGGTAAATCAGACCAGCCACCTTTGAGACCTGGTCTTTTTAGCACTTTTACGGTAGATAAGAATTGAACTGACCCTATGCATTATGTCCATAGAGTGTATGTACTTAACGCCTTCGACAATTTGCCTGAAGAAGAACCTGGAAAAGAAAACAGTGTGCACACAATGGAACTATGCTATGATCTTTCAGCAGTCAACTGGAGAAAAAGGAAAAGTGATGAAGTATTCCACAGAGATTATCTACCCAAATGCTTAAAAGCAGCACCCACGATAATTAGGATGTCCAGAGTTTTGAATGTTTTGGGGTTCGAACCATAGTACCAGTAATTCTACGCAAGTTGCACCGCCGACGGTATGTGAATTCGGTAGTCACTTAAAAAAAATATTAGGTTGATGCAAAAGAAATGGCGCTTTCTCGTGTTTCAGTGTTGACTGCATTTCTTTCTCACAACCCTAACAGACGGCAACTTCGGCAGACGATATAATACCTGTGATTAGTGGGGGCCATTGCTTATTGCATGGGCAGGTCCCCGATCTCCTGCACACAGAATTCGGAAAACTGAGAACCGAAGAAGAAGAAAAACTTCGTCTTCAGGTCGTCTTGTTTGACAGGTTTTTTCTTGTAGGATAAAGGATTCCGAAGCTGGGAAAATTGACAGGAATGCGACAATTTTCCTATAGATTCCAAGAGTACTCAATTGTTTTCCCTGGAGGTCATCAAAACTGAAACCAGCTCTCGGAAGCAAATTTTGGTGAAAAGTTGGGCTGCAAAAAATGTGCTTTTGAGCATCTTTAGCTCTTTTCTAGCAGACCCCTCGCGACATTCTGAAGTAATTAACAGCAACAGGTATTGCGCAGGGTGATGTCTCCAAAAAGCAGCTCGGAGAGAGTCACATACCAAGAATCCTAGAGATAGCAAAGGAAAAACTTTGAAAAGTGCTCGCCTCTGTTTCACCAACAGCAACCCCGTTGCACCAGGTCTCCCATGTGGGGTAGGTACTGACGTCCTGACCTAACACGAGAAAGGTATTTCGGACTGTGTCGTTCGTGGTATTACAGAAAAATCCTCAAAATTCAAAAATCAGGGATCAGGATTTTCGGATGCTTCCTGTTATTTCGTGTTTCCTTGCCCTAGCCGACAGCTCGTATACGTATAGAACGAAAGAGCTTGCTTCGCTCTACAAGAATACATTCACATCTAGATGTCATACTACGTCCAGACTAAATTACATGGTTCTGAAAAAAGGCGCCATTCCTTTTGCATCAACCTAACATTATTAGGTGCGTGCAAAAGTTCCTGGGCAGTTGGTTGTAGTTCACCGTTTAACGTCGTTTTTCTACTTTTGCTTGTGATATTCCAATAAGTTGTTTATGTATGCTTGTAGCCTGTGACATCTGCCACCCATGTCATATTCGGCTCGGATCTGTGTCGCAGCGCTGCTGTGTTTTAGGTATAAAACTGATGCTATGTGCAGTCACTTAATTTGTGGATTTTTGCTTTATGAACTAAAATCTATGTGATCTGTGAAGGACGCCACCCATACCATCAATACTGCGTCTGGGTAACGTATCCTCTCCAAAATGCCAGAGGCTCGTGGGTTCTTGAGAAATACAAGTGGAGATGAATACTTAGAAAATACTTTGTGAGGGCAGCGCTAATCCAACCCTCACAAAGGCAACCGAAAAGAGCAGGTTGAATCGGATCCAATGTAAAGCGAGCAGGACATTGTAGTGAAATTAACCAACCATTATCCGCCACTTGTAGTGGATTGGTAAAATGGGAAGGATAAATAGATGGATTTTGAGTGAGCTGAGCGAAGAAGACCAACGTCCATACTGGCAAGTTTACAAATATCTGATCTAGAGATATCCTAACAAGCCGTTTCCTGAATGGATTGTTATTGTTAATGGAAAATGGGTCATGTGCAAGAACAAGAAGTGGTCAGCCTAGGATCCAGACTACATCTACCTACCCAAAAAGTGGGCAAGCCATCACTATACTCATGATGAACTTCTTTGTCCATTTTTGGTCTGTAACCTGAGTTACCTACAACGAAATTTTCCCAAACGAATGCATAGTAAGTGAGTGTCATTACACATTTCTATCTAGAAGAATCAAGGCAAAATCTTAAATATGAGGTCAACACAGGCCAGCTTACGTGGTCTGCTGCTGCTGCTGCGAGATAACGAGTACCAGCATTTTGTAGTGTGAAAAATTAGCCGATTCTAGTTCAGAATTCCGACCTGTCCTATGTCATCGTCTGGACCGGTTTCCGATATAAACTTTTCTTTTCAAGCTTCTACGACTTTACATCCGCTGAAAAACTTTTGTTGAACAGACCCTACTCGAAAACGATATGTGCCAGTCCTTCGAGTATGAACGTGTCAAATTTCAGGATTCTGGAAGAATCTTTTTGGTGCCGTGTTGGGAACATAACAGAGTTGCCAGCGCTTCTCGAGATGAATAGAATTACTGACAATTAGCAGAGTTAAGCTGTTTTGAAAAATCAGGTGCAACTGCACCGGAACTTTTGCACGCATCCAATACAAGTTGAACAAGTTATACGGGTATCCCCAGGCGAGTTGTAGCGCGGTGTGAATCAGCTGTTCTCTGCCGCAGTTAGTCAGTTTCCTAAAGGTAACGTTTGTTTCTCATGCTCATTTCGAAACGTACTCTGTTGTGATATTCTACTTCCCTCCATTTAAAGGCAGCACCCACGGAAATTTTCATGTCCGAGATTTTGATTGTTCTGAGTACTTAGCAATAGTGCCAACAATTCTACGAAAGTTGCATCGTCGTCGGCATCAGCATTCTCAGGATAAAGAGAGATTAAGTTTGTGCTGGCGATCAATTAGGATGAGTTATGGTATGATATGAATGGGTGTCTTTGTTTACAATCACTTTCTTCCATTATGATAAACTTGCTTTCATTCCCATCTCACTCCGGTTTAAGCCCGGGCAACTCGGCCATCTTCTGCAAACGGGCTGAAGTGGTGGCGACGAGAACCGTCTTTCTAGTAAATAGGATTTGTCAAAGTTGATCACTGCGTATGTCTTCAGCGTAGTGCTAAACCTAGGAATTCAGTAAAATCAGTGAAGACAAAATTTCCGTGGGTGCAGCCTTCAAGCCCTCTCAACTGTTATTCGACCGTATGATCTCTTGTTTTACTCAGAATTGTAAAATTCTCATATATGGCATGAATTTCGGTTTTTTTTTTGGCTCTCCATACCTAACCATGGGTTTTGTTTGTTTTCATGAGGCATGTTTCTGCAGCAAACACTCTAATTCCTTTTCGTTTGTGATTTTCCTTTTCCAGAGAAGCTGCAAAATCAGTCAAATATCCACTTGCGTCAAGAAATTTACCGACAACAGAGGCAGTGTTATCGACTTTCTCGATCTACTCCATAATTAATGTAACTCGGCAACTTTGCTCTAAAGCAGTAAATTGGTAATATCCGAGAACAATTTCACCATGAGTTCTGAGACGATTGTCCACTTTATCAAGTTCCTCATACCCAAAAACCCAAGATCGCGTTGAATTTTGGGTGACGAATTTTTTCGTGGGTGCTGGCTTTAACTAGAACCGTCTGAGATTCCATTATGCTTGTTATTAGAGAAGTGGGGGAGTGTGATGTAAACGTTGTTAGTTCACTAACCCATAACGTTAGTGAAATGACTATTCAAAAGACAAATTGGTCTAACGACCCACGGAAAGTCGATAGCGGTATAGAAGTTGCGCTCATATCGTTTTTCGCTCTCGACGATTGGCAGTTGGGACTTGTTTTGAAAGGGATTTGCCTTTTAAAACTAAAGTGCAGTTAAATATTGGTAACGGTGTCGGCATCTCCATCAACAAGGAGCAATGTGAGCATTCAACGGTGAACCAATTTTCAGTCTCTTACGTGAAAAATTAGCGACTCGACATGGAATGTGGTGGTGTTGGAGAATTTAGTCAGTTTCACAGGAAGGATAATTGCAAAAGCGCCAGGGGAAAAAGAGCGCGCGAAAGTGGGCGGGAGTAGCAGAGGGTGGATACAAAAACATGGAGTATGCCCAAATGCTCGATTAACATCGCGTTCGCAACAGACTGTAGTGACTTCCGCAGCATACCTTATTTTGGAAAAACCTTCGCAATACATATAGGAGAGCAATTTGGCAAACAGTGAGTACCTGAGGAGCGCGTCTTCCTGAGGACGTTGGGTGTCGGTTATAACATCGCTCAAGTTGAACGGAACGAATTCAGTGACCAGTGACAGCGAATCCCGCGAGCAAAATACGTCGATGAGTTTTAGCACCTGCAATATACTTATCTTAGAAAAGTGCTGCAATAGAAATACGACCCAGGAAACACAGAACTTCCCAAGGAAGACTCTTTCAGAGAAGATTTTCGTAGGAAAACTTTTCCTGAGCCGGGAATTGTTTCACGGAAGTCTTTCGGTTTGATATACAATCTTGCCGTTGCTCTTCCCTAGTCATGAAAGAAAACTAGTGGGAACTATAATATCAGGTTGGTACAAATGAAATGTCGGTTTGCTCGTGGGGTATTCAATAACCGCTCTTACTCGACTTTCCAATTGCATGTAGGCACCTCATAATTGTTGGCTGAGCGCACCCAAACCTGTTCGCCTTGTGGTCTGACTGGGATCCTCTTCGATCGCTTCCTTCAGCTGCTCCATGTCGACCACCGATGGGGGCCTACCGCGCGCCTCATCTTCGAGGCTTTCATTCCCACAGCGAAACTTGTGAAAACATCGCTGGCACTGTCACTCACTGGTGACGTCCTGCCCATCGTACAGGTCTACAGGGTGGCTGTTAAGTATGGATCGCTCAATTTTCTAACTTCTTTCTCCAAGGAAGCAAGTTATTGCGATACCGTATTGACTACCTGTTTCGCACAAGCATTGACCATCACCACATCGAGGTGCTGCTCAAAGGTGTCCGCTTTGGCATCGGTGCAGGCCGTAAGTCGCCGCTCAAGAAAAACTGCGGTTGGCCACCTCAGGTTGATGTCGATCTTGCTCAACTCTCTCTTGAATGCTGCCTGGAGGGAGTTCACGCTTTTGTAGCTAGTAGCGGACACCTTGGCCTCTAAGAAGCTTTAAACAAAGTAGCACAGCGGATTGAGATCAGAGAGTAAGAGAGTCCTATATCTCAGTCTCCCCAATTGGGAAAGTCAGGGCCACAGAAGGCAAAAGTGGATTTTGTGGCCCGATGAAGGGCACACTCCTGCTACGGGGTGAACCATCCAGTGCAATTGTGTCTGTTGATCCGTGGAAGGAATACATATCGTAACATGGCTTCCTGATGGGAGCCGTCCTCAATTTTCGGCAATTTTGTCACGAAAAACAGCGAAGAAGGCCTACCTGAAGTCAACTCATCCCAGATCATACCAGAATAAATAAACAGAGTTCACTCGCTCACCCCATATTTCTTTACTGTACTACGATACAATGACAGTGGTCAGGCTGGCTCCCACAGAATTCGTACAACTCTAACAGTGAAAACTTTTCCGTCTGTAAAAACAAGGTTAAGGAGGCAGCCACGAAGATTTCTTTCTAAAATTTTTTTGCCTAACCCAAATGTACTCTAATCGCCCAATCTGGCAATGTGCTGTTTCAAAACGAGCGGTAATCACTTAGCCTTTGCCCAAGTTTCGCGATCCTGTGAACAGTGCCTGTCGAGATATTCGAGTTGGAAGCTGCGTGACTCAATTTGATCGAATATTCGCATCTGTACTCTTCTCGATAGTGCCACGTCGACGTGATGTGCGAATGAATCAAGATCCCCCTGGTTCCTGGAGTGGAGCAGTATGGCCTGTATCCCTTCGCTATCCCACAATTTTCCCGTTTGTTAGTGCAGAGAAATAAAGGCGTTTAGCAAATTCAGTAACTTGGAGCGTCCACCCACTGAGGATCACCGAGGGCAGTAAATGACGAAATCTCTTCATCACCTCTGAAGGGATCACAGCAGGGCAACCAAACTTCTCACGCTATTTATGGATGCTACTAGCTATCGTAATATCACGAGAGATAGGTGATAGCTACTATCCTGTTTCCTTTGTAGCTTTTGGAAAAAGCGATCCATACTTAACAGCCACCCTGTATATGAGATTCGGCCGCTGTCTTGCCTCTTTTGAAGTTGTAGAGCAAACTATACGTTGCAAACAACTTTCCCACACCACTTTAAAATGCATATTCTTTTTCAAACATCCTGCTATGGCATTGATGTTTCTATCTCAGACTGAAATTAGAAGTATAATATGAAAAAGAGTAAATGAAAAAGATCCATTTCCCTTTCACTCCTCTTTGTCACTCACTCAGTCACTTAGTGATTAGGAGCAAGTCACACAGTCAAACACAGTAGACATCGGAAGCTAACCTTAGGGTGGTGGAGGTTTCTCAAGGCACACAGTTCCCTTATTATCTGCAGCTGATTCCTGGATGTTACTGTCATCTTCTTTATTGCGACCGTCTTGCCACCCTGTAGTGTCAGTTACAACGTTTCACTGTGATGTCGTGATAGCTAACTGAGAAAACGTGATAGTGTTAGTTGTCTATTGAAAGAAAACCTCAACAAAAGAAAACGACTATTCCTGGTTAAGTAAAATCAACGCAACCTCCTTTGTTTTGGCTCGAAGCACGATCCCATATGCTCCTTGACCCACTGGGCGGACGATTTCGTAGCGATCCATTCAACGATGCCGACGTCATCTGCGGCTGAGAGTAAGACGTCAACACAGCTACGGAAGCTACGACATTGCGCACTCTCTGAAAAAAGCCTCGGCTTTTAAAAGTGCGTCTAAAAAAGCTGCCACATTTCAAGCAGTACGAAAGAAAATTTTATCGTCTGATATATTGAGCACCGGAATCATTTTTGAATTGGATACACTGCAGGGATTGCCACGACATTTTTGCGATAATTACAGCGTCGAAAACATCAGCTGTTGCTAGGTATGACAAATTTGGTTAGGATCGCTGCACTTCCCAGTATACGTGCTCATCTATTCGAATGAATTCGGTCATTCAAACGATTCATTCGAATGATCGAGTTCATTCGAATAAACAAGCAAGCATACTTCCCAGCTGTATGTAAGAATTGTAGAAAAAGACGTGCTTGCTTTCAAGTAGTCATGTGGTGTGTACATAGTTCTCCACTTTTCCCTGATAAAACTCCTCATCGACTTTTTTTTTGCTTTTCTGCTTTTGTAGCTGCCATTTCTATCGCAATTAACTGTAGATGCATATTTTGGTCACTCGGAGAGTTCTTTTTAAGCGAACTGTTACTCACAGATTCATTTATTCTTTTTTCTACGCGTTAGAGCCCCCTTTTTTCTGACCTCTCAGGCAGCTTTGAAAAAATAGCAAAACAAAACGATTAATTGATTGGGCAAACAAGACAGTAATAAAAATAAGCTTCTTCGTTGTATGTTCATATCCCATGATTCAAGCAGCCCCCGCTCAGTTGTTTTTCTTCAGAACTATCCTAATTTCTGGTAAGCGTGGTCGAAACATTGGTGCCAGGAATTTCCGAGTATTGCTTTTAACTTTTTTCTGTAAAAGTCTGAATGCTGAACTAAAAATGAAGAATATGTCTCGCTAAGGTGGTCATCGAGTAGAAAAGTGCGTCCGATGTTAACAAGTGTAGGGACGCGAGAAGACTTGTGGGTCGGAACCCTTTCGAAATGTCCACAGGGCTCTGGTACTTGTACACCGGCGGTTTCCGCCTGGATTCCTGGGAAACTCCGCCTAAATTGCTCGGAAAAGTGTGAGGAATCCCCCAGGAATTTAGACGGAATTTACAGGAAACTTAGGGGAAATTTAGGCGGAATTTACAAGAACACAGGTGAAAACGCGCAAATGCGCGATCAAACGTGATCAACGGATAAAGGCGATGAAGCACGATCTAGCTTCACGGGTAACGGCAGCAACTCCTGTCGATACAAGCAAAAATCTGCCCAACGTGGTTCAACACGTCGCTGCAGTGGAGTGGCACAGCACTACAGTAGTAGGAGGGACTCATCTTGAATGATCTAATCAGCACGCTTATCTGTAGGGGCTGTTGCTCCGTATTACAGCGAGGTGGTTTTTTGTGCCTTTAACATTGGTAAATTCAATAAATTTTGAAATCGATTCCGGTTTTGCGCTAAGATGCACAAACGAGTTTAATGGGGCACATCCAATAACCGATATCAGTGAAAGTGAAATAGAACGTGGAATTTCTCTAATATTTTTTGCGATTATTTTTATTTTTTTTCGTCGCGTTCTGTTTACTCTTCTTCCTTCAAAAGCAACGATACGTGTCGCGCATGCTAGCAAACGCGACGCGAATTCGGTCTATCGCGTCGTTTTTGGAGGGAAAAGTATAGACAGGAAACTATGGGAATTCACGACGTCGCATCGTGAAAATAAACGCCAACCACCACTGCGCAACCACAACTTGCGCATGCATCCACGCGGGATCCAGCGTTCTTGAATAGTTTACTTCTACGCGACAGTAGAGTCGCGGCGAAGTATAAACGCAGTTTCACCTGTGGTGCTGCACATGTTGTGGTCATCGTCGCAAAGTGGTTGCCTCGCGAAGAAGTACAAACACAGCTTTGCAGAGATCTACCAAAAAGTTGGAAAAATTTTCGCATGATCTAGTACCTTCCCAATTCACCCGGAATTTAGGCGGAGTTTAGACGGAAACCGGCGGTGGACCGAATTTAACAGGAATTTACCGGAAATTCAGGGGAAATCCGCCGGTAGTTCTGAAAATGTACGATTTACACGAGATTTAGCCGGAATTTACGTGGAAACCGGCGGAATTTCGCGAAAATACACTATTTACACGGAGTTTCGCAGGAAATCAGGCGGAAACCGCCGGTGTACAAGTACCAGAGGGTGGACTGCCGGAAAACAACAAACAGGGTCCTTAGGCCTTGGATTAAGAGTACACGAGAGAGACGGTTCAGTGGTTTATTATCAAGAGCAGGAGCGAGTTCCCTACTGCTCAGTCAGAACTACGAGTGCCGTAGCACGTGGCCCCGCCCCTCAGTGAGCATTAGCGAACGGGGGGTGTGTATCATCGTGAGGGGAAATAGGGTGTCACCGAGCTAGCGCGATTGGCATATTGATTGAATGGACCAATCACACTAGCCTGGAAACGCCCCATTTTCCCTCACGATGATACACACCCGGGATCGGGCGGGGCGCAAAGCCGACGAAGGGGTCCGCATACCAAGTATGAGGACAACAAGGTTGATTGTTTTCAACTAATGAGAAGGACCAATGCCTATGTGAGTATGTGATTTTTTAAAACATTTTTCAACCTGATTATTCTTTGGTTACCGGTCAGTAAAAAGAAGAATGCACTCTTTAACCCGTTGACGAGCCGCGCCTAATTTTGCATGGGTCAGTTTCAGAGCTCAGTATACCTCGATGCTTCCAGCAGTTGTCTCAGATGTTCACACAGTAGCACTTCAGAGTCATCATGATTATAAATTTATGTCGTGGTTTTAGTAAAAATTTTGGGGCCGAGAAAGGGGCATGAACTGGACAGATGAAATTGCGCGAAAAAGGGTGTGGCCATCAATGGGTTAATTCTCATTGCGTTCCTAGCACCGAGCGGAAACGGCTAGAGGATGCAGATGAATTTTTCATTGTTCATTTTCTTCCGCGCCTATTTGCTCGGAAAGAACGAAGCGGAAATCCAAGTTTTTCGAAAGTGTCTCGTCAGTGTCACGGAAACGACGGGCAAAACTTAGTGAAAAACTGCGAGACGAACAATTTGTACACCGTAGTTGTAGAAAAAAATATCTCGATCACTGTGTTGAAAGCCTTTCTATCCATACCTCCATCTTTTTCGTTCTCTCTCAAAACCTGTTTACGCTGTTCCGAAAGGCACTTATTCAGTAATGTTTTGTTGATTATCCACACACCCGAAGCAGCTTCCTCTTGGAACTCTTGAACATTCTCAACTTCATGTGGAGCATGGATAGAATTCCCCATTCACGTGGTGCGCGACTCGGAAATCCTTGCAGAAACTGTTCCAAACGCGAGACAGGTTCCCTCTACATAGCTTTCTACGCATAATATGTACATAAAGCCACAGAAAACAGCAGGTGTTTAGCACATTATTGGCCGCAGAAACTGAAAGAGAAAACAAATAAAAACGAGGAAATTCTTCAGAATTAGCAGGTCAACTCGACTGTGGCAAATGAGCTGGTGCGTTTCCAGGGCAACGGCCACGCTGCTCGACTGACGTGCAGCGCTGCGGGGTCACTGCAGAAGTGATGGCATCCGGCAATCCCCGAAACGCTGGGCGTTCAGTTACACGTTTACTGCATAAGATTGAAAAGCACGAAACATTTGAATGTTTGATGTGATCTTATCCTGGATGTTTACTATTAGGTCGTCAAGTATGAAATGTCTGATTTTGAATGAGACAGTTTCGAGTAATGTTTCTCCAACAAGATTGGGTACGAGCAATCCAAATATGCCCCTATGCTACCGGCACAGCTTTGCCATCTCACCGGTAGCATGGCTGCGTTAATGGCTTGGAAGCCAGGGAAGCAGGCGGCAATAACGTGGCGAAGGGCATTTCCAACATCATGTTGAAAGTGGAACATTTTCTCTACCAAGAAGTGGACTAATACTTGGAAGAAGTTGTGGTCAAGTCGACCAGGGTTTGGCCAGTGCACTGAATGGGAGGTGGATTCCCCTCCGTGCTCCTCTGGTTTACGCAGCGCGGTTTTGCAAAAAATGGTCAAAAAATGGCACCAATTTTTGGGGATCAAACATTGAAAATTTCGTTCACCGAGCCACTTTACCTTGTCGTATTGCCTCGAACACCTGAATAATATAGGGTTACGAACGCCAAACCTTGCTGCATATGCAGGCATAGTTTGACTCCTATCCGCTTAAGCCACAGCCTCCAACCATCTTAATCCAGGTTTATCACAGCACCCACTTTGCAGGTGTATATCAAGGGGAAGAAATTTCCCAAAACATCGATGTCCCGTTCCTTCATTAGCCACTCCCTTTCCAAACATTTCTTCGGTATTTCAGGTTGTCCTTGCTTTGCACGCTCCGAGACGGAACCCATATTCCGAAATGATACAATTTCTTGTCTTTGAGTAGTTTCACAGAAATCCCTCTCAGGCAAACATTTCAAAGTTGATCGAGAATTAAATGGGTGTTTTTGAGAGAGGAAGAATGTACCTTCATAATGGAAAGGAGGATGAGAGTGGATTTGAGGAAACCCCGAAGATACCAGCTGTGAAAATGACCACTCAAAAAATCAGACATTTCATACTTGACGACCTAATATTTTCTAGTTGTTTGACTTATTTCGCTGCCGTCCTAGCAGCAACCTGTTCCGAAATTCCTTCAAAATGCCCAGATTCAGGTGAAGATGTCCTCCTAGCGAGCTTTGAATTGTCTTTGCTCGCACCTCCCTATTACAGCGGTTTTTCAGGAAATTTTTGTTAAGGAATCGATATTGGTTCTTGAGATTTGACACTGGAATACCGTAATCCGGCTATTACGCTAGCCGTAAAGACTCTAATATCTTGCTTCGGCGTTTTCTTGCCAACAAGTACTCGGGAGGAAAGGTTGTCGACAACTTACCGAGTGATATTTACAACTAAAAAGCTTGTTGACAAGTTGTCCCTGTAAGGAACTAGCTGACAACTTGTTGTGGCTCTTCCCTGACGACAATTTGTTGTGGAAAAAGTTGCTGACATTTTTTCGACGGCATAATCACGGCAAGCTTGTCGAGAACAACTTGATAGTTGAACGATTGTCTGCAATTTGCTTCCGGACAAAGGTGTGCCGACCTACAGGGCATTCTGAAAGGAGTGAGCATTTGTGCAGTTGCGGACCCAGTACAAGGGCTACGTGAGACAGGCCCCAGCACGAGCTTGTCGTGGGGTCGGAGCGAAAACGAAGCCCCCTTTGAAAACCCAGAATTTTACGAAGCCCCGCCTGAATCTAATTGCAGTGGAAGTTACTACGAAATGTTCACGAACAAGGTTTCGTCATCAAACACTCTCCGAAATCAGGACAACGCCGACTAAAGCCGTAGTTATAGTCGTCGGAGTCCAATCCGATCGGAGGAACGAAAGTACGTACCGATTCTCGTCGGAATCCAACGCGTCGGATTCCGCCGAGCATCGATATGCATAGTTTATCGTCCGTTCGGGCCGGTGTCCGACACACTGTAAGTCCAACAAAAGAGAGAAACTCCGAACATGGTCATAAATCACATTAGTTCTGCGCGAATTTATATGAACAAAGCAAAACTAAACACGGTAACGATTATTGGCAACGAAAACAGTCAATAAACTACAAGGAGACCCTAGTAACAGAAGAATACAAGTGGACGACGGCGAGTGAAGAACATGCCGATGTTAAAGGACTGTGTTAGGCAAGTGGAGCGCGGCAGAAACACAGTTCGTAAGTTGTGGAAAATCGGAAAAGTGGATAAACACTGATAAGACTAGCCCACGAGTGGCACTATGTGGGTATTGGATAGCGAATGGAACATAGTACGGGTGCATGAAAAATGGATGGAAACTTATGCGTTCTGTGGGAGAATTATGCTCACGACAGACTGAGCTAGGACTCAGCCTGTCCTCGACAAGCTGGCCACTTTACCGAGCATACAATTTCTTAATTCACATAAGTTTGACCTCATTTTTCAAACACTTATTGTGGGTGTGTAACCGCTTCTTCACCCCAAATTTGGTGTCAATCCGTGAAGTCTTGACTTAGCTTAGAGCCTTGCAGCTCAACATCATGCACTAAACAGCAAGCGCGCCTCTCCCACTGCTCCTTCATGATCCTGCGCCTGCAGCGTTTCTGCCTCGCACCCCGTACGAAGCCCCCTTTGCTTTTTGTCCCTCTTACGAAGCCCAGCTTGTCCGACGACAAGCCGCGCTGGGGCCTGACGTGAGAACGGCTAAGAACCGCTCGTACGTAGCTTTTGAAGTAGGAATTTGAACTGTCGGATTTCAGACATTCGCCGAATCAGAGCCTCATGTCATTGGGACTCGGATTGCTAAAATGGGCGGGGTTGGGGTGTCATTAGAATTGCTGTTCGACTGCTATTCGGTCGCTATATGTAGGTTTGATATTCGCTTTTTCTATATGGGCTTAACAGCAATCCAACAGCGACCGAATAGAAGTTGAACAGCAACTGGAATGAAAAATTTTGGCATTTCGAGCCGCAATGACATGAGGCTTCAATTCAGCGAATGTCTGAGAAAGAAGAAGAAGAAATGGATCCACTGGCGCACGCATCAGCAACGCGATGCTGACTGCGACATGAATCGCCTGTACTTCCAGCTTCGAGTTCGAACTTGCATAAGTTTTTGACAAAACCCGTGATAGGGTTTTGTCAAAAACTTATGCAAGAAGTTCAATAAAGTTGGAAAACTTTCAATTTTTTGCGCAAACGGGTATAGCAGGGTGTAAACTGCTGCTCTGAGCCAGCACACTGCACAACACGAATGGATGAACCTCTTGATTGACCTCTCCCACGCAAATTAATCCAGGCAGCATTGATGAGATGAGTTTATTTCATGAAAGAACTAGCCGGATGCAGTGAAAAGGCATGCATTTGAACATGATATAGCAACCATATAGTACGAAAATTTCTAAGCAACAAAAAGTGCACAAGGCAAGTGAGAATCCCGTATTCAAGAAACCGGCAAAGAGTGGTGAGCTCTCCTCAGAAAATATTCCTATGCTGATTTTTACTGCCGCTTCACTAGCAACTATTCAGGATGAACAGCGATTTCGATGTCGCGCAGGATGCGCAGCACCAACTCCTCCTTGTACGGTGGTGCCGCTACTTGGACATTGACGGGATATCCTACGCAGTCCTGAATGAGAAGCGTGCACATTTCAGTGAGCATTCTTCAACGGATTTGATTTTTCTAGCGGGATCTATAATTCCTTACCTTGCAGGCATCTTTTGCAAGCCTGTACCACGGGTCTGTTTCCGGATATTCCTCCATCAACTTCTTATTGTCTTCGGGCGTCACCTTCGTTACGTTAACGACTCCTAGATGAAGTACCAGCCACGGATACAGTGATTTTTTCAGGTTTCAGGGCAAAGCAAATTATTCTCACCAGCGCCAAAGTCGAGCAGGTTAAAGATAGCAGTGTAGCAACATGCGGCGAATAGCCTGGCTGGTATGTGGTGTTTTGGAGCCGTCATTACCTGAATGTGGGCTGGAACTGGCTTGTATACCCGCATGCAGCATATACGCATATGTTCACACATACATACAGTGAGCGTCGGTGGCCGTGCGTTCTTCGCGGACCAGTTAAATACGCAACGCGACCGCGCTGCTCGTAATACCAAGCCATATAGGGTTTTGTTCACAGTTACTAAGTTTTCTTGATTATTGTCATCAAATAGGCTAAAAAACTAGCAAGAAAACGTCAATTTGCTACTACAACTGCGATTCCAGCGCAAGCTGTTCGGTCGCGCTGCGTGCTTACCGAGTCCGCGAAAAACGAACGGCCTCCGACATTCGCTGTAGACACATTTAATTGTGCAGATTTTTTCTTCAAATAGCCTATGTGTCGGATTAGCCGTTTTCTTTTTTCTTTTTTTTTTTGCAAACACTAGATAACTGCATATATGCATGATTTAGTGACTGGAAATTAGATTTTTTTTCTTGAAATTCGATTCTAATGTATTGAACTCTGACGCCGCTGAAACTCGTACCTGAGGTGGGCAAAGCAGCGCGTCGAGCTTCCGCTCTTTCATGAGTTCCACGAAGTCTCCTCGATATTCCTCAATCTCGGCGTAGGTCTCGCGTAATTCTACAATCCTGTACATTAACTTCAATTCTCTTCGCATCTTCCATAAAATAGACTCCATTCCTTCTCTACTCACCGCTAGTGTTAAGGGCTAGTGAGTGCATCATGTTGGCAAAACGTGGGAATATGTACTCAGCAGGATAGGCGAGCAGTCGCTGCAACCACAATGGGACCAGGAGAAGCACTACTTGTCCGTACAGTGATGGGTCGACGAGATCCTTAAATCGCGGTTAAAGGAGGTCCTCAGAATAACCTCTGAAACAGTGGAAAGTTTGACAAAGAAGGTTGATGTACTGATTTCCACCCTGTCGCATAATGAGGATTTGGTAATGTGGTGTATGTAGGTCTTGTTGACCTTCTCATCGGCTTTCCACCGATATTGAGATTCCACTAACTCTCAATCCATACAAACTTTCCATGATTTTCCATTCAAATGCCTTAAGAAATCACCTACAATAATGCTTAACACTACTCTATGAAAGAAGAAGGCGACATTCGTTTTTGTTCCTACTCAGCATCCTGATCAGTGTTCATCTTCCTATTGCCTTATCCTTTCTTTTCTTGAACACATGATTCTTTCTTCGTTTCAGTAACTTGCGTTTTCCTCGTAATAGCTACATGTACATATGTAGCATGTCCTTTGCTTATTCAATCGATCCTCCTGTGTATAAATAAACAACTAAATAGACAGTGGAAACCCACATTCATTAGCTTTTTGGTGAGGAATGCGCCTCCATCCACGCACACCGCTCTGACGAAGTGACGCATTATCCGAGGAATGGAAGGTGGTTGAAAAGGTACGAGAGTATGACCGGCTGCTTCCAAATGACTCTTCGCCTCAAGCACTGCGCGCTGAAATTCCATGACCTTTTTTGAATAAAGAATCAAGCTAGAATAGGCACATACATGTTTATGTTATGTTTATGAGCTGAAGATTTTTACATCTGAACGCATTTTGCGCTTGGCTTCAACGATAACATCGTGATTACCCCTTAGAAACATAATTGACAGCCCCATGTCACTTTTCTGCCTATTGTACACCCTTCTGCCTATTACACACATACTAATCCACGTTATTTCGTCGGATTTTTGAATTATTACTGCTGATCAGTCGCGCATGCAGAAAGTGGGCGGGAG
>JARK01001571.1:333340-344151 GCA_000688135.1 Ancylostoma ceylanicum
GGGGGGGAGGTGGGATGGGCCAACGCTTTTATTTATTTTGTGTAATAATGAAAATAGACAATTAAAAATATAATAACGCAAAGTTTTTATTTATTTTCTAAAGTAATTTCGAGCCCCTCCCCTGGGTCCTCCACTGCTGCTGGTATATGTATTGTTTCTGAAATTTTTTTTTGTTTGAAATGAGCAGGCCACATAAGTTTTTTTACCATTTTATTTCAGTTCATTTCCTTCTATAACCTTAACATGCTTCCCCTCCGCAGTTGTGCGGCTCTCTTCTCATGTAAGGAGTTATTACACGGAACGAAAAAACGATTCATCTCATGGATTTTCCTTTTTTTCGTAAAAATGATGTTTCATTGCTAAGGCGCGGTTTTTTTTCTTCAAAATCGGAGGTCACCTGCCGAAAGACCAGTTTATATAGGAAATATAATATAATATTTATTTAATAACTACACCTGTATGGCTGGAATAGGCGTGAACCAGCCGTCGTCCACATAATAGCCGATACGGTATTTCTTTCCTTCCGCATATAAGTCCTCATTCCAAAGTACCGGTGGGACGAAAGGATCCTGTCTGGATATGAAGTCGTCACGCCACACCTGAAACATTTTCACAGATGAGAAATATTTAGTGAAAATTTATAAGTCCTGTATGCATATTTAAGATCCATTTCTTTCTTTTTTCCACGTTATGTGCGCTGTTCTTTTTTTGTTTCATCTCGGTCTGATCCAATTGCTCCATTTTTTACAGGTAATTTTGTTATGAGCTTTGACATAATCTCATGATCCAATCATGTATTAGGTTGTCCGAAAAATAATTAGACAAATTATTATGGTATGTTCTGAGTACCATATCTCGGTTAGTTGCGAAGGTGGACTAACGGGTATTCACATGTTAATATATTACGTGGCAGAGGCTACTCCAGCTCATTTACTATAAAAGAAGCTGTACGGAGAAGAGAACCATTTATCAGCGATGGATCTGAAGAAAAAGGTCTACCGAGCAAGCCTACTTCTCCAGTACCGTCGCGGCAGTACAGCAGACGAGGCCCACCGTTTCCTGCTGGATTCTATGAACGACCAAGCCCCCTCCCGAGCGACGTGCTTCATCCGGTACCGCAGGTTCAGAAATGGAGAAGAATCACTTGATGAAGCACCTCGTATAGGAATACCACCCACGCAGAAAAAGAGCGCCGTAATCGCCACTTGTGAAGCCCAGCCGGATCGTTCTGTGCGGGATATAGCAGCCCGTACACAGACTCCAAAGTCCACTGTGCACGACGTCCTTCGGACTTCCGGCAAAGTTCCGAAGCTGCCTCGAGTTCTCCCTCACGCGCTGAGCCCATGGGACAAGAAGAGGCGCGTTGAGGTGTGTATTTCTCTCTCCTCAGCCGCCATCGTACATTTGCTTGGATCGATTCAATAGTCACCATGGATGAGAAGTACTGCTCCTACGACAATACTGTACGCCGCAAACACTGGGTCGGTTTCGAGGACCTACCGAAACCAAAGCCAAAGCGCGAGCAGCATGACAAGAAGGGGCTGCTTTCTTTTTGGTGGGACATCAGTGGTCCGGTCTTCTGGGAGCTGGTCCCAACGGGATCCATGGTGGACTCTGATATGTTTTGCACCCAACTGGAGAAAGCAGCCGGAATCCTGCGAAGTCGCCACCCAGAAAGAGAAAAAAATTCTTCTCCTCATGGGCAACGCAAGACCACACATTTCGAAGAAGAGCTATGAGAAACTGACAGCTCTCGGAATCGATCTGGTACCCCACCCACCATATTCGCCTAGCTTAGCACCAAGCGAATACCACGTCTTCAGGTCGATGCAATCATTTTTTGCTGGAAAGAAATTCAAAGACAGAGCCGAGGTCAAAATAGGTGTCGACGACTTCTTGAGCTCAAAATCTTCTGACTACTTCGGCCGCGGGATCCGCTCTCTTCCAGATAGATGGCGCTACGTGGTCGAACATAATGGGGATTACAAGGTTGATTGATAGTGAGTTCAAATAAAATTATCGACAAAGTTGCAATTTGTTAGATTTGTCTAATTACTTTTCGGACAACCTAATAATATGTACGTATAATATTTACAGGTGAATACAGAATGAGAACCTCTTTCAGGAAGTCGACAGTGGTCTTGATGTCCTTCGTCATAGGTCCATCATTAGAGTTGATAAGTGGCCGACCAGGTACGGAGCCGCATACCCCTCTGTGGGAAAAACGCAGATGAGACGGCTGGAAGATTCGAGAGTGTGCGACGCATAGAAAGGAAGATCTGGTCCTTTCGTATCATGTACGTTTTTGTTAACTGAAAACTGCCAACCTTGATGCCAGCAATTCCTGTGAAATGGCATGGTATGCGGATGGAACCTCCAACGTCGCCTCCAATGCCTAAAGCACGTCAGCGAAGGTTTAATTTTTGGTAATTTATGAGATTGATGCGAAAGAAATGAGGGGCTGCAGCTGGCATTATTCCAGTTACGAATCTAAACTCATAAAAGACCTCCTGAGCATACTACAACCTACCAATGATGGAACCTCCTGCGGCTATAATTGCTGACTCGCCACCGGATGAGCCGCCTGGTGTACGCTCCTTGTCCAACGGATTGCTAGTGGTTCCTTGGAGACCAAACCTCAGTTAGGACAGGTATGATAACACTTGACGGTGTGCACTCACCATAGACAGGATTCGAGCAGCTGTAGGACAGTAACGACTGTGGGACGTTGGTTTGCACGAAGGGTACCATGCCTTCAAAGAAATAATAATATTATAACTTCTTTGACAGAGCTCTTCATATTGCATTAGAAGATGTACTCCTCAGGTGTTGTCTTCAGAATCGGAAACTAGGACACCTCTATCTATGCAGTTTTGGAGCAGGTACAAGTAGCTTCCAAGTTGTTTCTTCTCTCAACCTGGGCATGTTTCTTTGAAGATCTCTTTTACTTCTAAGCCCAAGTACAAGTGTACAATTGTTCCCAACGTTCCCACTGTATGAGATGTTCTGTACTGTTCCTAGGAACGTTCGCTCTCCTCCCACAGGTGGCGACTGGATGACACAAAAAATTAGGTCCTCCGGCGAGAAAATGATCACAACGAACAAACCTAGAAACTTTATTTGTTGCACCATCACCGAGTCGATTTCCGTGGGCGCATCCACGTCTTGAACGAACCCTCGCGTTTGATCGTAACCTTGTAGCTGTAAAACATCTCTTCAATCGCGCAAGAAAGGGAAAAGAGATAGAAATTCGCGTCAAGAAAAAGCTAAGGCCGCTCAAAGGCTAAGTGTGCTTGAAATCCACACCGGAACGCATTCCTTCAAGCTAATGGGAATCCCAAACAGAGACGGCTTCACAAAACCGGGCACCTTCGCCTTCTCATCCCACTCATTCGCCCACTTCTCAGCCTCCTAGAAAAACGGACTTTTGCACTCCCTATTGGAACGAGCTGAATAATAATGCGTACTTTGATGAACATTGTGGCACAATTGGTCTCCTTGTGAGCTTTTAATGCCTTCCATTGATACGTTTTCAACACGTCGATGCAGGAAACCGTGCCAGACTGGAGATTTTCTGGAAAAGAGGTATGTGTAATGAAATTACCCGCTTCTTCGAGTGTTAGGAATTCTAGCACGACTACCTAATGACCCAATTATCCTTGCTCAAAACAAAAGAGCGACGAAACTCCTGCTTGGGGAGTGTTGGGCCTGGATGCATCATTGAGATTGCCTAAGGCAAAAGTGTTGAAGCTGGTGCTAACGGTGGGTAAATTTCTGGGATGTTGACACGTTTGCCCTGGGCAATCTTAATGATGCATGCGGCCTTTGATGCTTAAATTGAGAGAGGTTATGTGAGAAAAGCAGCAACAAAAATCTTCTCTATATCTCGATTTTTACTGGACCAAAAGATAGCCTTTTCTTCATTCTTCTCTCTCTCTCTCTCTCTCTCTCTCTCTCTCTCTCTCTCTCTCTCTCTCTCTCTGATGAAGCCCAAAAACCAACATCAGACCCTTCAGCCAAACAAGATTCTCGCGTCAGTTCGGTTCCTCAGACAATGCTTTAGGATTCTCCACCACCCTCAGGTAGAAGTTCAGACTATGTAAAGTCTAATATATTAACTCGATCGAATTCAAAGTTCAGTCCGNACCAACATCAGACCCTTCAGCCAAACAAGATTCTCGCGTCAGTTCGGTTCCTCAGACAATGCTTTAGGATTCTCCACCACCCTCAGGTAGAAGTTCAGACTATGTAAAGTCTAATATATTAACTCGATCGAATTCAAAGTTCAGTCCGAATTCATCAAAGTGCTAAGAACGGACCTCTTAGTTGTTGGAAGTCCCACGAGCCGATTCTCTCCCTCAATTCTGAATCCAACGAGGCTGCTGCTTTTCTCGCCAGCTCTATCGATTCATCGCGTTCTCGACGACGTTTCTCCACGATCTTGTTCAGTTCCTGTTTTCTCTGAACACATCCACATTAAGAGCGATGACTGAATGTGAATGACATTTCACACCATAGAATTTTAGGGCTGAGGGGGCATACCGCAACCGTCCAGAAGACGGTGCTCACATGACAAGGAACCCCTGTCGCAATAGTTCGTACCGGCTCAGCTAAGTCAAAGGTTATATTGCCGCTATAAGGAGTGTTTATACTTTTTCGCGGGGCGATGGCGTCGCGGCGACGGCTACAACACGCGCGACGCGACGGGCAGCGAAACCGTCGCGTCGCGCGGTTGCGCCATGCCAAAGTTCGCAAGTTTGCGTACACGCAAAATTACACAGGTAGCTCGATTTGGCACAAGCGTCAACGTCTATGCCGTTCCTATGATAAGTCGTCTAGTCCCATAAGTTTTGGACTAAAACAACAAGAAAATCAAAGAAGCAACAGCCTACTCCAGGCTCCGACATTGGCGAAATCATCGCGTCCCGTCTGCTAGCAGGCGCGACGCGAATCCGGCCTATCGCGTCGTTTTTCAAGAAAAAAGTATAAACAGGACGCGACGGAAAACGCCAACTACCACATCACGACCATTGTTTGTGAATGCTTCCACTCGGGGCCCATCGCATTGGAACAGTTTGCTTGGATGCGACGATCGCGTCGCGCCGAAGTATAAACACTCCTATTGTCCATTTAGAGGCGACGGCCAATCGCCGACATCAGCCACCGACGCGACTGTTCTCAGCAGTCAAAGCCTACAATCGATAGACACCGTTGTCGCAGTCGCCGCCGATGGCGACGCAGACTGCTATACTCCACGTGGACTATAGTGGCAACGTTACACAATTCATAAGCATAAGCAAATTCTACTGCAACTGGTGGGATTGTATTGTTTCGAGAAAGGAACACCGGCGTTCAAGCAAGGTTTTTAATGCCTTTATAATATACTATGTGCGTAACTGTGGTAGGAATTGAAAGGCGGACTCAAGGGAAGGAACTGCACTTTCCTACATGAACCTCTTTCCTCTTCAAACGAGAGTTCAGCCTCATCAGGAAGCACGCATGGACTATAGAAATGCAGTCGCACCAAGCAAAATCGTTCCTGTGAAAAGTTTTCATATGCACCACTGATATCCTTCTTCTTTGATCTCTAGCGGAAGAAATTTCCTGTGAATTCTCCCAGCTAGGACAAAAAAATACATGACTCGTAGAATTCAATGACTTCTCTGAATTCCCGCGATTTGTTCGCAGATACCTAGTCTTGCTGCCATGGTTTGAACGCACAGTATTCTGAGTCGTAGACAATTGTAGCATCGCAAATTTCAAGTAAAGAAGCATCGAGTATTGTAGTATAATCAAGTCACATATAGCGTTGTACTGTCGTCATAGTTGCGTCACCTTAACCATAGATTGCTTGTTAGAAGCGCCAAGAGCAAGTGGCTGCTATAAATTGGTGGAAAATGCTTCCAAAATTATTTCAGAGACTAAACATTTTTTCTAGCAAAAAGTGACCCAAATCCTAAGAGGACTGGTGGAAAGGTTAGAGGTCCGACGAGGACTCTTGGGGGCAGAGAGATTCGTAGCCCTACTGCAGTACTTTAAGGTAGATCGTTTTACGCAACATCGCACTCATTCTGAGGTTTTCAACGGTAGAGACTGATTTTTGAGCCGCTTCATCTTGCCTGATTGTTACCTCACAGTTCGATATGCTTATGCTAAAATGCTTTGAGATCTAATTCCACTACACCTTTTAGCTCATCATTACCCGGATCGATAACGAGGATCAGCTTGCAGGTTAACACCATCACAACGGAATTCTGGCAATCATAGGTATTCAATATATTCATCAGAATTTTCATAATAGAGGGTCAAACAATGAGAAACCAAGTGAAAGCTCGCTAATATCGGCTGTTGAGCGGTCAAGTTAGACCAGTGGCGGAACTCGTGAAAGTTCTGGGATAGGATGTGGCCTATCAGCCCTCCTAAAGTGGGCGAGTTCTCAGGAGTATACTTGATCAAGGCAATTCGTTTATATTTGCGATGACATTGATTATAAGGATAGCGAAACAAATCACATTTTGCTAGCTAAACTTGTCCGCTTTGGATAAGTGACAAGCGTATAACCTTCCCAGGAACGTTCATGAATTCCACAACAGATGCGTGCGACAGCATTCTGTGCACCGCAGAAACAGCTGTTCGTGCTAGTTCTTTAGAATCGCACAATATAAAGGGCGAGAACAACAACATTTACTTTAAAATGATAGCAGAAAACTGCAAAAGTATCTGGAGGAGAAGGGGAACATACCTGACGTCTTTGCACGAACAGATAGAAGAGGTAGCCAGCAGCAGCCAAGAACAAAGCTGTCAGGAAGAGCATGATCCTGAATTCCAAGGTTCAGCGCAGTACAGCACAAAGAACATTAGAGACGAGTCGGCGATCATCCTTGAATCGATCAAACGAGCGTGCGGTCGAGGATGTCAGTGTATACCCTGCAATTCGCTGCTTTTTGCCACATTTCGCGCTTACGTGGCGGTGGTGGCGGAATTTGCTATGCAAATGCAGCTGCTGTAGCTGAAGAGAATGTGCTGGTGGATTTGTTCCAGCTTTTAGCGATACGAGATGGATTGATCCACACATTCCCACTGTTTTTTTTTTTCGGGAACACTGCACAGCCGATGTCGCAAAAACTGGCGCGTCATTAGAAATCAGCCGTAAGCGTGAGAGATTACCAAGACTCTATAGAACTTTGGCTTCCAAGCTGTTATAGGTCCTCTAATTAATTCCTGGGCGTTCGGCAAGAGGCGACGTGCCACCTCTCAGACTAGGTGGCCATAACGATCACCATAAAAACATGGAGATGGCAAGAAGCTCTCCTCACAACGTAAACTAGCAATGAAACTGCTCATGAATTTTCCATTTGCGAGAAAGTGAGCTGGAATTTCTTGCTACAGTTAGCAAGAAGTCAGCAGAAATTGTATCAAAGGTAGTGTGAATCATTGAACGCAAAACGTAGAAATTAATACCATTGGGTGCTAACGCAAGTCCTTGCGCTTTCTTCACCTGCAGTGTTCTCCGCCTATTTGTCACCTTTTGACCATGAGTCATGTAAGATTCGAAAGCGCTATTTTTGCCCTCCAAGAATATTGTAACAATTTCTTTCCTGAAAAAAAATTTGCTCAAGTTTTTAGTCTACGAAATGGAGTACTGCGTCTGTGAACAACAGCACAATCGACACCAACTATTCCTCGTATTAGGTGAAGTTTAAAGGATCATGAACACTGCTCAAACAATCTGTGCTAGTCATGAGAAAGATAATGTGCTTGAAGCAACCGCCCAGCGGTCATAGAACTTTGAAGGAGGCACACTCCAACTCTCGAAAACGCGAACAACAGCGATCAATCAAATTTCTTCCACAAAGGCATGGAAATCCTTTGAGAGGAAGTTGGAGTAGTAAGGTCCAAGTGGACATCGCACTTCTAAAATAGTAATTAAGCTGAAAAGTTCAATATCATATGTAGGTCTAATCATTCTACCCCTTGCTAACGTCTGGCGCCACTTTGCCTAAATTGTGAAAACTGCACTTCAAGAACTCCATTGATGTTCTTTCATGCCTATACATATACTATGTATCGAAATTACGAACAACATGGAATGGTTTTTAAATTCTTTGGATAAAAGTAGGAAGAGTCGCCTTGTCTAGAAAAGATGAGCACCGTTCAGAAGCAATCCAAGACAAGACATGCCAAGTCGTGGCACTCGATGTACATAGTTTCTACCATCGTTTTCCTTTATATTGTCCGATCACCTGATATGTGTGGGGACGTCGAAATTTGGGGACACCCAAACCACTACTACTTTCCAAGCGAATGCATTGGAAATCAAGTGTTTAGGGAAAACGCCATATGCAAATTTCTTCCAATTTGGAAAAAAAGGAAAAAGTGACAAGTTTGTACAAAGGCAAAAAATAAGAGTCACTTTTCTGTAGATGCATAGCTCACCAACAGTATTTCTTGCAAAGCCTAAAGTGGAACATGAAGGTTAGGGTATGTAGAACGGCAAGGATCCTCACTGCTTGCACGTTATAGATGCGTGCGTTCGATACGCACGCGTTCATGATGCAGGAAAAACTCGGTCGCAGTCCTAGCGCAGCTCAGGCGAAGGTCGCTCTCGCGCTGCTCACAGCTATTCATGGCGGTCGAGTGATATTTTCATTCAAAGGATACAGCCCAAATTGGCCGCTTTTCATGAAAAATCCTCCGCAAACGGATATGTGCGTCTGAAGCGCGACTGAGGCACGCATAGTGCAAAGTGCCCTGGTGACGTCTGAACGACAGAATGGAACATGCAGCGTGAGATCTAGAAGGAATCAGATATATTGCTCAACATCAAGAGGAATGTGACGGAACTCGACCAAGGAAAACAGTGTTGACGAATCACAAGAATAATTGATTACGTATATCCAACACTGTACTGACTAATACTTATAATGATTACGAATATAAGTTCGTTCAGAATTGTACCTATATATTCAGCTATTTTCAGTGTTTCTTTCCTAACCTCTATCATTATTGACAATCTTTCTCATATGCTAAATAAATATGCTAACCCACACATTGTGCTCAATATTTGAATGTTCGAATGACTATTCTAATACCATACGATTCGCTCTTACAAGAGAACTCTTCAACTAGAAGTGCACCACTGAGACGACTGCACGCCGACTGAACTTGTCTTTGCAGAAGGCAGAAAATCGAAAAATAGTGCGCACTTTCCTCTAATCGGTCATGTACATGAACCATCACTCATGTTCGCAACGGGAAATTGTATTCGCGATTGCTCAACACCCAATTTTCTCGACTAATAGAACGTGTGTTAACGTCCAGACTGAATCAGATTTCCTATGAGCTTCAACTCTCGCCTCATCTCCACAGCAGTGACGTGGGCCTTAAACTACAATGATCGCACAATAACAAAACGCCAGGCGCGTGAGGATGTTTTTTACAGGACAACCGGTCCAAAGGGGAATAAAGCACTAAAAAAGTCATTAAATGAAACCGGTAAACTTATTGATTTGCTCCATCACAACTGTAATGATGTAAACATCAACAACCCTCCTGCACTTTATATCGAACGGCCTATAAATGTGTTCTAGTGCAAAAGCGAGAATGCAAGCGTTCGAACTGATTATTCCGAAACCGAAAACGAGTTTGAACGAAATTAAAAATGAGGGAGCCCTGGAAAGTTCTGAGATTCTAGAGAAAGCGAATAGCAGGGTAAGCTTTCCAATTTTAACTTCATGCGAAGAAAACCAGGATTTTATGGCCGTTCATCGGGAAACGCAAAACAGCCCTGTAGGAGGCAGGAAAGGATGAGAGTGCCAGAGCAGGAAGTAGTCAGGGAAGGCGAGGTTTCTGTGACAATTGTGCGAGAACGCAAGTACATATTAGTGTGTATACTCGGATATTTAAATACTGTATACAATCGAAATTTGAATATCCGATTTCGAATGAGAGGATGAATTGAAACGTTCAGGAAAGGAAAAGTCCTATATGAGCGAAAATAAGGGGCTGTGAAGCTTTGTGACTTCGGAATACGAGATTTTTTGGAATGAACTTTTGAAATGATAGCAAAATTAATAAATTTACTCCATTTTTATTCTACCAATATTGTACTACATGTAGATGTGATAAAATTCGAATTATTTGAAGTCTTGGAGAACATGTACGGGGGAGAAAGTCCGGGAAGAAAGAAGAAAAGTAGCGAGGGAAACCACAGACGGTTGCTGTGACTAGACGTTGTTATTTGGCCTTTCAAACTAATTGTAAGCAAAGCAGAGTTAGTTCCTCAGTAGATCTGTGTTACCTCAGCGAGGGTGAGCTATCTATAATGGGTCAAGATGGGTAAATCCAGGAAGTGGAAAATCTTGCAACCTTTCGAAATGCGCCCATGGCAGCACACTGTAATCCTGCAGAAGACCTGACAATGGATTTTTTCAAGTTTCTTTTTTGGAACGTTTCACGAATTTGCGTGCTATCCTTGCGTAGGGGTCATACAAATCTTCTCTGTATTGTTCCAATTTTAGTATATGTTCAGGAATGAACTCTCTCTAACTTTGCTCCAAACTCTATTGTTTCTGCTTTTGCATCAAAAGGACATATGGAGCACCCTTCAAGTAGGGATGTCTTCCTGAGAAAAATGAGTATGTAATAGTGAAAGGTGAAGTAAGAATATGAAAAACGACGGTACTCAGGCACCGGGACCAATTTTTGGTATGCGCTGTTCAAGAATAGACTGTACAGAAATATCAGGTTGTTGCGAAATTAATTGCCGAAATAGACAGTCCAGTTCAAAATGCTGTAACTCTGTTCAAACT
>JARK01001572.1:1006-17446 GCA_000688135.1 Ancylostoma ceylanicum
GGGGGGGGGGGGGGGGGGTCGCTAGCACATGGAAGTGTTTGGAGTAATATCACTCCCACGCAGCCATTCCGCTGTTTTTTGGAAGTGGCTCCAGTGCTCATTTGTGCTCATTTTGATGACCATAGTTTTAGTGCCAACTCTCGTCCGCATTCTCATTTATGTCTCAGTCGACAACCTCTACTTCCTCTGAGATTTCCAATCAAACCCTTATTAGCTCAGGTATCCCTACAACAATCTCAATCGATGTGTTTCAGTGTGTCGGTTAGTGTAGATACTCTGAACTTTCGTACCACGGTTCACCCACCGTTATCCCATGTTGAACGTTCGGCACGTCAACCATGGGCAAACAGTGGGGCCACCGCGGGCTACTCGTGGGGCCACCGTGTGCTAACTGGGGGTCTTCCGAGGGCAAACCGGAATTGGAGGTCTCTTCCACTTGAACGTGCATGCGCTTTGTGCGCAGATGCCTGCGTCGGAGCAGGCGCAGGCGCCCAGGAGCCCGCGTAGGAGCCTGCGCAGGCTCCCGGTGGGCTCCGCGGTCACTCGCGGATATTTGCATCCACAGCGCGTTCGCACGCGACCGCGTCCCACGCATCTTGTCTGATCGCTCGCTGGGCCTCGGTTTACGCCGGGGCACAGCTGGGCAGACAGATCCCGTGGGCTTGTCTGTTCTCCATCTACTCAGAACCCCTGAAGCAAGTTGCAAACAAGGATATCTCAAAAACAGATTGCAGGCAAGCTCAAATATACTTGTTTGCAAGCTTTTGCTGAAAAAAACCTGCAAACAAGTATGACATCATCACCAGCCTGAGAAAATAATTGCCGACAAGCATTTCATTTTGCAAGTATTTTACTACAAACTCAAGACAACTATTTTGCCAGCTTTGCGCTGATACTTTCACTTATCATACAGAAATGAAAGATTCCTACGCATGTCTTGGAGTATTTTAGCAATCTCATATAATGAAAAGCGGCAGTTATGTATCTCACTTTTACTCACAGCGTCTGTTGTAAGTTTCAAATCTTTGTCTCGATTTTTTAACAGTATCGTTCTTTTCGAGACCCTTTGAGGAAGCATTACAAATCTATTATGAATGACTAATAAATGACTATAAAATGGTTAAAGAAGAGATTCAACAAGGTTGATTTATTTTCTCATCTTCAATCCCGAAGCATTGAAGGCAAGAGTTTCAATGAAAAAGTATTTAAATCAATAGAGTAATGGACTCCACACTGAAGTGGAACTCCTCCGATAACTTTGCAGCACGAAAGCATCCCAAACAGCGTCATGAGTCAAGTAGAAACCCTCAAATAGAAAGCAGTATCTCCCTCCAGCTGAGGCCATCCTGCCCTCAATTGCTGTTATACGGAGGAAAGCTTGAGCAGAAACTGAGGGGAGGATAGCAACATTTCAAAGGAGATGCCGCGAGGAGTTTTCGCTCTGGGGTGCGTTCGTGCTGCACGGTTATCAGAGTCCCTTTCCGGGCATCTAGTGTAGAAACGATTTGCTTTCGAATTTACAGCCAATTGCGGACCTAGACTGAGTGAATTTCGACTGTGGAACGTAATGGACTAATACGAGAAGTTCCCGAAATTTGTCCAATCACAGTGAACTGTGAGAATCACTGAAGCTACTGCATTTTACTGCTCTGGCAAGAGCCGTGCTTAGAGCCCTGCTTGGAATGCACAACACAGTTTGGAGACGTTTATGAATGCCGCCAATAAAGATGCTGTATTTTGAATGAATGTAATCCACAAAACGTTCCTGTTCTAACGGGTGGAATTCGGAGAACACTGGCTTCTCATTTTACAACTATTTGACAAGGAAGAGGTCAACACAACTATTCTACTAGCATTTCATTTGCAACTATTTAGCAAGAAAGTGATGAAAAATAGTATTTTACCAGCTTTCGAAAAACTAGTTTCTGATGCGATCTGAAAGTAGTTTTTCGAAAGCTGGTTAAATAGTTGTTGCAGAGGTTCTGAGTATTCGCATTACAGTCGCATAGCAGTCGCACGCGCTTGCGGCCAACGACCGCGCTTTCTTTTCATTGAGAATTTCAAGCCGCGTTGACCGGTCTTCATCAAAAACCTTTCGCAAATACTCAGACAAAGTATCGCACTCATGCGTAGGGCTACTGCAAGGAACCCGGAGGAGTTGGTCAGGAGACCCGGTCTGTTACAAACCGCAAATTCTGATTTAGTCCTCCGCAAAGCCTGGTTTCCTCCTCCGCATGTCCCGATATGGGAGTTTTCAAACAAAACTTATCACTTCCACCATCGCTTGGAGATTTCGAACTCATTTACCATTGCTCCTCAATTGCACACCAGTCCGCTGCTTTGCCTCTGCTCCATCCGTGCCCACATTCGAGGGACCGATTGAGGCATCGACTAATGTTCTTATCGCAGTACATTCGCTAGTGGAGAGAGTTTTGCAGACTGCGATCTACCCTGATCGGGACGAAACGTTGATTACGTATTAATTTGTAGGCCTATGGAATTTCTAGCCCACTTTTCGCTGAGAAACTATCCAAAAGCTCATCTATCTCAATGCTTTCCCACTATTTGGCCGGGGGAGCGCTGAAGACGTGCTTCCTGTGGTTGTTTAATATACTGAACACAATGTGGCAACGGTTTGATGTAAATTTATCCATTTACTGATTTCATTGAGGAAATATGTAATGCGGTTTTCCAATAGGCTGAACAGAACTATAGTCCTTCTCAAAAAGATAGAGGAATTGCGCGTTTGCACCATCGCGGCGGGGCCTGAACGAGGGATTCAGAGAGAGCATGCTTCAAGTGAGGGGATCGAGTAGGTCCCAGCGCGATGGTGCAGTCGCAACACTAAGAAACCGCACGCGCAATCCGTCTTCTTGAGAAGGACTGTATGTCAACAAGAAAAATATTGCGCGGTTTGCGTGGTTGAAATTTCATGGATCCTAACCCAGTATGCTTGGAGGATGGCACATCCTGCAAACGGAATTGATCAACGCCGACCACTTTATCCTTTACCCTGAGGTCTTTCATGTACGCTGTCGTTTTCGGCACTTTGCGTAAATTCTGGTTCTGTAATAATCTTGGAAACGACCTCTGAGTAAGACTGTTCTTCTGTTAGAGCATGCATAGTGCTATTGGCACTGTAGTTTGAATCAGTCAGGCTGTGAAAACGACGCTTCAGAGAGAACTTATGGCGGAAGTGACAATAAGAACCCGTGTAGGCCTTAATGTAACAGAAAGATGCAGTGCAGTGCTACAAAGAGTGGAAAAATAGGCAGAATTCACTGCTCTGTGATGTCAGGAATCGGGGGGTTCTCGGATTACCTGCCATGTTCCTCCGCACCCATCCGAGACTTTTATCAGAGTTCGGGGGTATGCCGCACCCCCGACCACGTCCTCCGCAAGTCCTGACGGTTTTTCGGGCCTATATCTCACCCCTCGACTACGTCCTCCGTGTGTCCCGAAAAATATTATCACCGCATGACCAATAAGCTTCCTCAAAAAATGAGGGCTATCGTCCTCCGCATGTCCTGACATTTTTGTCTGAGTAGATGCATGCGCCTGATAGTCGCATCTGGTATGAATCTCTTCAACAAAGCGCCGTAAGCCCGAAAATGCAGGCATAGGGGGGTCATGACGCGGCGGCACTCATATTTTAAGTACTGTTCCCATATACGAGCTTAAATTGAGAAAAGGCGGCTGTATCTGCAGCACACTATCAAGGCTCTTGTTTCCTCTTGGAGACCTTAATATTTTTAGGACGATAATGCAGCTACCAGGCTTAGCCTGGCCCCTAAAAGAGTAGGGAATATTACATCTGAGCGAAAAGAAATAGGTGTAACGAAATCGAAATAGGTGTAATGTAATCGCTACACAGGAGCCCGCAGGAAATTTGGGCTATGGATTCGAGATCAGCGTCAAAAACTGCATATGGTAGTACACATCCCATCACGAATGGCCACGGCCACCAAGTATCCTTCCCTTGTCAGATGTATGCCGAAACCACTACTCTCTAGGACGGATTTTTTTGATATGTTTCTAGGAAATGGGGTTTCAACTCCGCAAGAAGTTCCGCTTCCAGATTGTCATTGCAGGTAGTGGTACGAAAGGCTGTTCTGAGTCACCCATTTTATCTTAGCAACACTTAAGGTTCGTTGGACTTGCACAAATAGCGTATATGATGAGAGCAAGTGAGAAAAGGCGGAACGGCACCTTTGAGTTTGCATTTTGGACAAAAAAGTATTGAAATCGGGAAACTAGAGACGACCCAGGGGAAAAGTAACATAAAAAGAAAATTTGGTGAAGAAAATCCCAGTTAAAAATGGGAGAACACCGTCTTCAAAGACTTCCTGTGTCGACCTACCGTGCAGGCTACCACTTTTATCAAGCTCAACATTAGCAAATCCTCCCGGATTTCTTGAGGTTATAAAATTTCTACGTAAATTAGCATTCTATGACTGAAGAGGCTAATTATATGAGCAACAGTCCTTGAATTACGGTTTACTTGCTTGCGAAACTTCAAAAAATGTCTAGCAGTTGACTATGTGAATTCTTGTCACACCCATTAATTGGAAATTTTTACAAATTCGAAATTGGAACGCATATACATATTTCAGGGCTTGTTTGTTTGCAAACACGCTCAAAAGTTTCAATTTGTATGGCTCAGGTGCTGTGCGAAAAACTTGTCCTCAGTACATGATCTTGTACTTGCGGGCTCTATTTCAGGAGTGATCGAAAGTGCCCTAAAACCTTGGCTTCTGCGGGTTTTGTGTAGTGCTTATTGGCAGCAGGGTAAACAGAATATATGTACTAAAAAGTAAGGCAATTTATCCAGCGGCTCACCAGAAAATAATTTTGAGCCGCTAGATGCTCGAAATTGTCCACTGTGCGGCGGTAGCGGCGTGTTCGTCCGCGCCCTCCAGGAAGGCGCGGTTGATCACGTTACTCCAGGTTCGCCGTGGCCCAGTACTGCGGAAAACGACAGAATACGGACCCGACGATGGGGGATGGGTCCGTCTTGGCGTAGTAGTGAGGAAAGCGCCAGCACACGAGTCTACCGAATGAGGATGAATCCACCATGTCCCATTCGTGAGGAGAGCGATAGAATACGGGTCCCCGATGGAGGGTGGGTCCATCGTGGTCCAAGAGTGAGGGAAGGGTTTCAAAACATCATGGTCCAACAGTGAGAAAATGTGTCCAATTGTGGGGAAAGGCCATGCGGTGGTTCCATCACTGGCGGGGGGGGGGGTGATGGGTTCGCTAGCACATGATAGGGACTTGAGTTTGAAGAAGTATTGGTCCTACGCACCTCGCCCGCTGTTTCCTGGAAGTGTCTCCAGCGATCACCTGTGCTCATTCTCATATGACCATACTTTTGTTGCCAACTCTCACCCTCATTCTCACTTATGTCTCAATCGACAACCTCTACTTCCTCTGAGATACTCAATCGAACCCCCATCATCTCGAGTACCCCTACAGCAATCCCAACTTGAGTGATTCCGTGTCACTATTCGCAGTGGGCCGGTTACAGCGAGTAGTTCACAGCTGCTAAAATCCTTGGAAGATGTTTCCGCTCAGAGCTGGGAGTAACTGCCCATGGCGCGTTCGTACGCATGTAAGAAATGTGACAACAAAACGGGTAGAAATATTGATGCATCGGAAAGTAACTTTATATGTTGATGTGTGATGAAAACTTGTCAGGTAAGGCTCGCGTCAGAAGGATACTGGAAGGCCAACGTGAGCAGGGGGGGGGGGGGCAAGACTGACATAGAATTATGAGCAGGATTTTGTATTCGAGCTCAGTTGATGATTAGTTTTGCTCTTTTGTTGATTTCTGGGGACTTGAGTTAGAGTTTCTGCTCGGGCCTCGAGTGGCTGCCCCACCCTACTTCCTAGCGTCCCGAAGGGGCGCTAGTTGCCCTAAAGTATCACAGGTAAGCAAATTCAGAAGTCCCGCTACTCACTTCAGCTGTTGAAATTTTCTGCGCGACCATCCGCTCTAGAAAGCTTACTAGCAAAACTGAAGCTCACGTTGGCTGGACTTGCTACTGATATTTTGCGTATCACCTATAGCTTTATTTATAGTGCATCGGATTCCATTCCGGTCGGATAACTAACAATACCTAGCGGTCCTCGTCGGAATTGGACCGACGAGGATCGATACGCATCTTTTGTAATCCGACCGAATAGGGCTCCGATGCACTATAAATAATGCCTATAAGACCAATGGCATCACGCATTATTTACAACCAGTCTGTTCATCCGGCTAACGCCGGACTTCCAGACTTCTACTGATGCTCGTTTCGCTCTCATACTTTAAACTATACAGAAAAGCCCCGAAGAACTTTTGGAAGATACGAATCAATATTCACCCATGTAATGTCAATGATCTCCTGGAATTTGCTCAAGTCCGTTTGCGGTGGCCTTCTCCCGTCTCCGCATAGTGATTCACCTTTGTTGGCCCTTCGGGCTATCACTTTTTGAATGTAACCGATGCTACGCAAATGACCATTTGGAATGACATATGTTTATCTGGCTATTGTGGTAACTAAAGTGATAAGGGTCTACCGGTGTATATAAGCAGGAAGGGGGGGGGGGTGGTTCATTCAGACACGAATGGAAAGGACAGAGTGGGGAAGAAATAATGAGGAAGTAAGTGTAGGGAATGAGGGGAAGCATGTGGGAGAGAAAGCCGCAATGAATAACGGCGCACTCCTCGTGTAGGATTAGACCCTGCTCCTGCACTTTTCCATTCTCCAGGCGATTGCACAGCTTTGAACGCCACCCGTGGACCCGTCTCTCCCCACTTTGGACGCGGGCGCACCCCTATCATGTCGCCGGACCCGTCTCCCCTCCCCCCCCCACTTTGGGCGCCGGTACACCCTTATCATATCGCTGGACCCGTCTCACCCCACTTTGGACGCCAGCGCACCTTTATCACAGTGGGTGAACGATGGACCCGTCTCCTCCACCTTGAGCGCTGGCGCACCCTTATCACAGTGGGTGGTCCCGTCTAACCCACCTTGGGCGCCTGCGCACCCTTATCACAGCGACGGACCCGTCTCCAAGCGTCTATCCATAATTGGACGCCGGCGTAAACTTCCTCCGTTGCTGATCCCGTTGCCAATCCATCCTTCTCCCTAATCTCCTACCCACCACACTGCACCGCACCTCACTCATTCCTAACCGTTTATATGATGTGGTTTGGTTCGATAAACAACATGGAGATATGATTGGAGTGGGATAACCGCCCTACTGTTGCCTCGAAGAGGCATGACTGAATTTCGTGACACACAGACACATATTCACACAGACACACACACATACAGACTAAGCGCGTTATTGTAAGTCATGATTGCATTTCGTTTCGAAATATAATAGTGAAGCTTAATATCAGAAAATAAACAAATGCAAAGTTTTAACTCAATTTGAAAACTATTAGGTTGGTGCGAAAATAATGCGCGTTTTTCGATGCATCCTCTTCGGTGCAGAAAACTTCCGGCTGTCATGGCCAACAATATGAGAAGTTGCATACATATGCTTGGAGCTAATTTCACGGCTTTCCCAAAGGCCTTGTCTACTTCAAACGGAATTTACACCTATAACTAATTTTTATTTTCGGAGTGAAAGATGCCAGGACAGATATTCTGCCGATTTAAATTCTGCGAACCAGAACTTTGCGGCATCGCAGCAGGAGCTGCACGGAATACCGCAGTTGTTTTGGCTAGAATAGTGTGAGCTAATATATACTGCAAAGCTGCTTCCGACTTTTCCGTTCTCATGAGATCTGCTTCGAAAATAAGGAAAGGCGTATAAAGTTTTCTTGAGTTAGTGACCGACAAGAGATGGGAATAATTAGAGAGAACCCATTCGAAACAACATGTTTGGCTTCGCGGAAACTCAACGGCATTTGTAGTTAGACCACCTCTTCCTTAGGTGAGAATGGGAGGACGAAAACGCTCGGCGAGTAGGTACGGGGCAAACTGGACGAATTCCAGATTGACCTTTGGTCAGAAATCTGCTTCGCATCCTCATAGTGAGTGAATTGCGACCAAAAACTCGAACGGTTAGTGGTACACGGTAAAGGATAGACCCTGTGTGAAAAAAAGCGCTTTGCTCAACAACTGGTCGAGGAAGAAGCATCGAAGCACTGTCAGGAAGCGAAGCAACACAAACCGAATGTCAAGTGACTTTGTGGAGGTCTGCTACAAAGATCTTCCAGTCACTGAATTTCTTCTCAACCAGAAATCTCATTGTGTGAGCGGAGCATCTCTCCATAAAATGGATTCTGTACTCCTACTACACAGTACCGACCAACCACATGCCGCACACCAGAAACTACACAAGCTGGAGCAACTTGGCCAGAAAGCTATTCCTCATGCATTATGAAAAAGCACTTCAATCGCTTACTGACTACCACTCCCTAAGGCATCTAGAGGACTTCATCCAGTAGAATCTTTTCGAAGACTGAAGTAATACCGAAATTGACTTAAAGACGCGTCGATCCTAGAAGGCCCCATCTGAAGCGCGTGGTGGTCCATGAACAGGTGTCTATTGCGAAGGGTTTGAGAATTATAACGATTCCAAGCTTGGTTGAAAACATTGAATTCGAAGCAAGTTATGGGCACAGGAAATAAAGGGTTGAAAACGCGCATTAATTTTGCACCAACCTAATAAATTAGACAGTTCGGTGACAAATCCGCGGTGAGGGGGGGGGGTGGAGCCTCCCTGCCCTGCGTCCCCCACTGCCTCTTACGTACATCTGAAAGAATAAAGGGGTCAGCGGTATTCCGATCAGTGAGACGCGCTATGCATTCGACATCATCTGAGCATCGTGGAGGCATTGAATGCGTATGTGCTCCACACAGTGACTTCTGGAAGGCATTCGATGTAGAAACAGTGCGCTTCTTTCCAAACTTCTCTGATACCATTTTGCCAAGCCTTGAGAGATGGAGTCAGATTGACATGCGACGCGATCAAACCAACCTTCTCTTGAAACTCTGCCACACGCTTTCCCAATGCCTTTGCGATGCTCACATTTTAATGTAGCCGGCAGTGCAACATTTGTGGAGTTACTGCGGCTCTTGTTTCGATTCCAGAACATTAAAATTCTCGGACTTAAAGGCAGCACCCACGGAAATCCTCACTTTCGAGGTGAGTCGTTCTCCGTGTGGTCGGCTGCCAGACAATCACAGTGGTAACTTGAACACAGAAATTAGCGGTTTATCTGTGGAGATACTGCCGTGGACACAGAGCCGAGCTCGGCCATTTTGGCGTCCGCCACGCCAGTTAACGCTATTGATTTCACATGCTACGAGAGGTCTAGCCTAATGTATCATGTTGTATGTGGAATATTGTGCAGAGTAGGGTATGGAATGCGCACCATCCACAAGAATTCGTGACGATACCCGCGTATACGCTCAGCGGAAAACTCGTCCGCGCTGTGGACGCATGGGAAACAGCGCCTTCATTTCTCGTCTTCCAGCGTGTTTCACGCTGTTTCCTCACTGCCTATGAGTTCATCGTCCTTGAAAGCCCCAAAATTCGGCGAAATCTCCGACACAAAAATTTCCGTGGGTGCTGCCTTTAAAGGCAGTGTATCAGCTCGTCACAACCCCACATCATCTGAACATATTTGGGCTGCTGAGCACAAACATGTACTTTAAGTTCCAGAAAGACGTCGAAAACCCCGAAAAATACGGGATTCTTTAGCCGAGAGTTTCAAAATTCTCGGCCGTTTGTACGAGACGCTCCATTCCGCAATGGTGGCTTACTGAGGGTACGGCATTGTTTTCCAACATGGAGATACTCGTTCTATCTATATTAGTTGCTGCTGAGAAGTTCATTTCGATAAACATCTTCAATTTCTCGCCGTTTCCTCCTTGTTTGCGGTCAGGGAAACTCGTCCATGTTAAGATTACATTTTGCCCCAAAAATAGGGGTTTTTGACCGTTTTTTCGGATTTCTACTACATCACTGGAACCAGCGCGTCGAGAAGAATTGGATTCCATTGACATCTCGATACCCCAAACGACCTGACACACTGCCTTTAAAAATCACTATGGGTGCTGCTTCCACTGCTTGCATGCAGTGAAGATGTAGTGGTACAACATACACCTTCGAAGAATTTATGTACGAAGTCACAAGCAACGACGCCTTCAACGAATACCCTGAGAATGGCATTTGGTGAGTGAAGCGTTTTTCACCTATAGAATCGCGCACCTAGTGCTTGTTCGCGCCTGTCCTGTTACGGTTGCAGCAGATATCGAGCCCGATTGAACCAGATTACGGATTAATCTATTCGGTTGCACTGCTCTCGTGCGGCAAGCTCATCCAACACAATGATACGAGTTATCTCCATCACATGGAGAACGAGAATTGCTTTACCTTGGAGCTAGTTATAATTTCATTTGCATGTTAAATCTTCATTGTAATGACCGTTATGTAGATGAATTTCCTCCCTTATATGCAGATATTCATCTACAGAGTGCATAAGACCTCATTAACTGCTCCAAACACAAAAGTAAGGAGTCATTTCGGATTAGCGTTCCATCGGTAGCTTTCAAAACGTATTTACTACATCTTAGCTTCACTCGTTTAAAGCTTCAAAAACAAAAAGCCGTTGTCATAGCGGAACGGCGGGTTTCATAGTCACCGTGGATTCGCTTTTATTGGAATCGTTTCATCATTCCGTTGCTACCACCCCGATCACTTTTGCTTCCACCCAGCCATTGTTGAATTTCAATTTTCCATGACCAGCGAGCGCATGCAGTTGTTTTCGCAGCAGCGAAAAATCTCCACCGTTCATTGCTCACAAATACTCTCATTATAACAATCATTTTCCTAAAGATAGAAAGAGAAAGAGTTTTCCTTCCTGTTCAGTGCTCTTTTGCCGGCTTACGAACTTACTCCAATTATTCTCCGCTGGAAAATGCCTTCATATGCATTTATGAATCACCTACAACCAAGAGTATGTCCTCATTGACGTCGATCCTTGTCACTGGAACATAATTCGCTCTGTCCTTGCTTGTTTCGTAACAATTCTGACTTTCATTCCCTATTCAAACTCAGCCAAGATTCGCATCATTTTGAAATTGTGAAATTTCTCGTGTTCCTATTCAGTAGTCAACAAACTTTTTTTCTTGACGTTGATGGGATCACGTTGAACAAATGAAGGGGCGCTTACCCATTGATCGCAGGGTAAATTTCCTCGAAGTGTTGTCTGAGTGCATCCATTCTCAAAGAAGTCATTTAGCCAGTGGAATTGGTCCGAGGACATGTGCTTGTAAAACCGGCCGTTTAGGTTTCTCAAGATATGAGCTGGTGTTTTCTATCTTTTCTATGTACTTCCTAGGTTTCATGTTGGTAATGTTTTACGCGAAGACTTTCAGAAAAGTATCAACGCTTTATTCTGAGCTCAATTGAAAAACCTGCCTGTTTTTATTCGGTTTGAGTTCCTCTTGTGTCCATTTTTAACCTTCTCAAGGATCGAAATGTAAGTGTTGCGGAGTCAATGTCTTATTGAAGAAGAAAAAAAAAGAGAAAAATTCCAGAGGGTGAACATATAGGTAGTCCCGCGAGGTTTTCCAGAATTATTTTTTGGCGTGTTCCAGAGGCGCCAATGAAGCGAGCGGATCTTCAAGGGCTAAGAGGCTTTGCGATTGCTGGTGTGCTACTGTTCCACTTTTTCCCGACAGCATTCCCAAATGGATACATCGGAGTTGATTTGTGAGCTTCAAACATATGCAAATTTTTTTTCTAAGTCCTAATATAATGACTAGAAGATCACAGGTGGTCTAATTCCTGAAGAGAAAGTTCGACCAAATTAAATAAAGTACATATATTCATGTCTATCCCCAGATCAAAGTTAAAATCACTGTGAAAAGAACTAAGGTAGTCAGGCAGTCACGAAAGTTTCCAAAATTTGTTGTTACACTTTTCCTGCTACGATATACTGATTCACTCATCTAAGACGTTTAACGAAGACTATTTATGTATGTATTCCGGACAATTTTAGACAGTGAAAACAGTCAGACAGTTCATATAACGATCTTTGACGGCTGAAATACCACAACGCTCTGTTATGGGGGCTGGGTAGACCACCACACCATCATCCTTCCCTGTATTGAGCCTAGGCCTTACATAGTTGTTGCTTGTTAGTTACTCACTGCCGCTTTCATGACAGTGTCTCGGAGCTCCATCAGGCCCCATGACCTCGAAAGGCGCCTAACCCCTTCACAGGCTGATACGGATAGTGGTCTTGCCTTTCCCTTCCTTTACGTACGGGTACATAGACGGACAAAGTTCTGGCGGCACAAATTGAATTCAACTAATCACACGGAGGAGTAAATGACCATCTACCTCGTTAGTGTTTAGTCCCCAATTTTTGCTATACAGTGAGTATCATAAATATACGGGCACCCCAAAAATGGTGATATCTGCTTTCACTCACAATCCTGACAAAAGCCACTGCGACCAGTGGATTCGGCGTGCTCGAAAATTTCATATCACCGCCTTTCAGATTCGAAAATGGAAAAATTAAGTGTAGCCTGTATTCGACCCCATCTTGCAGTGTATCATAATTATACGGGCACCCTCAATGAAAAATAAATAAAATCATCTACTCATCCGGAATCTCCTGTCTCAAATTCGCAATAAGTGATCATAAGCACTCCTCAGTTAGGCCTCCAGTGTGGCAAGGATCGGAGCCTTCTGAGGCGGAACAGGTGCAGATATGGGCTCGTCACTTTGTAAACTTCAGAAACTGCAGGACCGCCACCCATATTGACCAGAATTCGAGTGCAGTCGACTCCTTGGTGAAAATCCATGACTCCTACGGTCTGTATGAGAGATCTGCACGGTCAGGGAAGCTGTCATCATAAGATGAGCGTTGAGTAGGACTGATGGTTTTGAACACCATGGTGCACAGCATTGGGGTTCAAGCCAATTATCGACTCCTGTCTTTAGAACGACGGTATAGAGAAGGATAAAATAAAACGGCAAAACTGTCCGCTTTCTCCTTCGACATGTTCATAGGCTCACGAGGTCCCACAAGGATGCACGGCTGCGGTTTGCCAGGAAGAACGTGGTGACAGACTGGTGAAAGGTACGCATAGTTTTTCTGAGACTCACGAAGACTGGAATTCGTATCCAGGTGATGTCCTTTAACTTAAACAAGTTCAACTTGGATGGTCTGATGGGAATTGGAGGGATCTCCGCAATGAGCCGCTGTTCTTCAGCAGGGGGTATTTCGAAGGTGACACAGTCATGGTGTGGAACGGCTTCTGTCCGAATGGAGGACTCGGCGTCACCTTTATTTTGACTTGAGTAAACTCATGTGACTACAGCGGAGTGTTCCGCGTCCAACTCTTGTTCTTCCAAAGCCAGCGCAATGGAATTCTGCTCGTTTTCCAGCAGAACAACACGACGATCCACGACGGTCTTTCGAAGATAGCATGGTTTGTGGCCAACAATGTGACTGTTATGGCTTCTCCTACCTGCCAGCGCTCCTACTCTGACCGTGGGCATTGAAATCTTCGATGAAGGCGACGATGGTACTTGAATCCCGACTAATATGCTTGCCTATCCTGCGGATGCTGAAGGTTGCAACGTGACGAGCTCATATCTGCGCCTGTTCTGTCCCAGAAGGCTCCGATCCATGCCACATTGGAGGCCTAACTGAGGGGTGCTTATAGTCACTTATTGCGAATTTGAGACAGAAGATTCCGGATGAGTGGATGATTTGATCTATTTTTCACTGAGGATGCCCGTATAATTATGATACACTGCAATATGGAGTCAAATACGGCCTGCACTTAATTTTCCTATTTTTGGAACTGAATGGCGGTGATATAGGGTTTTCGGGCACGCCGAATTCACTGGTTCCAATGGCTTTTGCCAGGAATATGAGTGAACGCAGATATTGCCATTTTTGGGGTGCCCGTATATTTATGATACACACTGTATTATTTGACTTGTCCAAATTGTTATGTTTTGCTCACATCCAAAAACTAGCAGTAACAATAGCGTGTAAATAGATAACAGATAATAATCCTCTATTCCACGGCTGCTCCCTGTTGCTCAAAATTATTAAACAGATCCAGATTTTTGGTACTTCAAGGACACGGTACTCCATCCAAAATCCATCAAGCATTCGCCTTCTGGTGGAACACTTTACGGGTTCATCTCTCACGACGGGTGTTTACTGACGGCTATGCAGGATGATTTGAATGCACATTACGACTAAGCCCAATGCATAGTTGAAGCGTTGAATGCGCAGGTGAAGCATTCGGTAGTGTAGAACATAAATCCATAAAAGTCACTTCCAAGCCTTGAAAACGTTGTTGACGAAACGTTGGCAAATAAAACATTCATAGCAACCTGTTCGGCGGAACAACTGAAGAAATATCCTCCTCAAGATGCCCACGTTTTACAACAAGAAAACATGGAATATTTAAACCCATCAAGTCTTTGTAAATCATGTCTAGTATTAAATGACAGGCCATATGTGCATGTCTGTATATGCATGTGTGTGTTTTGGAAAGAAGCGAAGGGGCCTAGAAGAGCTGGGAACTAGAAACGAGTGCGCAGTGATGAGTAAGAAGCTGAGAAGCGAGGCCACCGATACGTGTGAAGGGTCCCGACACTTTGTCATATTTATTTATTTATTTATTCTAGTCATCAACAATGATGAGCTTAACAATGGCAGAAAAGGAGTGAATGGTGAAACCAAAACTAATAAAAAAACCAAACTCAGATATGCATAGAGGAATCAATTGTACGAGAACTCCATGGCACCTATATATTTATTTATTTATTTTAATCACCAAAATTGATGAGCCAGGATAACGGAGATAACGATGTGATGGCAGAACCAAACTGAATATAGAAGGAACTACTCTTGGATATGCGAAGAGAAATTGATTATAAGAGAATTTCCCTGCACCTATATAGTCAGCTATGCGACCTCATGTTTGCAGACAATGTGGATACAGTTATAGTAAATTTACTCGTTAGCTGTAAGAAAAAGCAACCATTTCAAAACTGCAAAGCCTTGCTCACTCTAGCTGATTTAGATTTAGAACGTCAGATATACCCGCACCAGCCAGCCACGTGCCTTTCGGCAATAGCCGTCAGAGCATGTCGGAGCTTCGGAACGCGGATATGCTGGTTGTGACCATCGCGGAACCGACATACCGGGTAGCCGACGAATCTATACGCGTGATAGAGCACAGCTCAGACGATGCAGGTAGAGGAGTTAACGGTATTCCAAACTGGTACCATGTTGAAGGTCGTCATTGATGCAGGTCCGTAATTTTATAAAAGTCCTCAAGAGAGCGCATATTACAAATATATAGGTGTAGAGAAATTAAAACATACAACATTACATGCTGCTAATCAATGATGTCATCAATTTTTAGTAATTCAAGGAGGTCAATATTTTGTATCTTCGTCTTGAATGTCGCTGAATTCTTCACCGCAAGTAGGGATGAAGGCAATCTGTTGATGTATTTTGAAACTCGCCAGAAGAAAGAATTGTGGACCACATTCTGTTGTGTACACCCGAATTTAGGTAAATGCATATTGAGATTCATTCTTCGTCCATTTGTAGGACGAAAAATCCAGAAACTAGAAGGCTTCAAACTTACCTCCCCACGAATAATTTTAAAGCCCATAATTAGATCTGCCTGAATTCTTCTGTAAAATAGTGTTCTCAGACCCAATTTTTCTAACCTGGTTTTGTAGGAGGGAAGTGTTTTAGGATAGTTCGGATCAGGAAACGCGCGATAATACAAAACTCTTGTGAACATTTTCTGAACTTTTTCAATTTTCAGGATATCTCTTTTTAAGTGAGGACTCCAGACAGGACTGCAGTACTCTAGAATTGGTAGAATATAGGCTTTATATAAACGGAGAAGTATCGCAGGATCTGATGTCTGGACGTTTCTCAGGAGACAGTGGAGTTTTTTTTGTAGCGTTTGTGGACAGAAGATCTATATGTATTGAAAATTTGAGAGAGCAATCTACAATAACTCCAAGGTCACGGACATTAGTTTTCTGCGACAATTGTGGATAACAGCTGGCTGCGGTTGTTTCTGCAGTTTTGGGTCCTAATTTCAGATAGCAGCTTTTGGAAACATTAAGTTTTATGTGCCACATATCAGCCCATTCTTGCATTTTTAGGATAGATCTAAGAAGTGCAGCTTGGATTTCCTCTCTTTCGTGGGGGTAGTAGGAAGCATAGACTTTTATGTCATCAGCGTAAGCGGACACCTTTATCCGGGGGTCCGTTTGTAACAATTGAGGAAGATCACTTGTGTAGAAATTGAATAAGATGGGTGAGAGTACACTACCCTGTGGAACACCAGAAGTGCACATTCTAGATTCAGTAAAATACTCTTGGAACCTCACAGAAAACGATCTATTCGTCAAATAGGAAATGAA